>JAJJWW010008705.1:0-238856 GCA_023531295.1 Papaver armeniacum | reverse complement strand
TATACTAATTTACACTCTGAAATCTATATATTTTTCTTTTGTTTATTTTTGTGGTGTAATGAATTTTAACCGTAATGCTTATGTGTTAGTTTGATTCAGCAATTGAAGCTGGCACCCCTGAAGATTACTATCTGAATCCATCAGATAACTTATGGAAGATAGCATCCATGTGGAGTGTTGATGAAAAGGAAGATGTTCTTGCTCTGAGTATCAATATGGTTCTCATTGGAGATCGTGTTTTCATTATGGCAAAAGAAAATATTGTTAATATTGAAGTAGATGTAGAAAACAAGAAAAAGGCTGCTGGTTTTGATCATCAGGATGGGATGAAGAACTTTAGTATTGAAATGAATCCAAAATTCCTCAAATATGATTTTAACAGTGATCCTGCTCCTTACAGTGTGTCTGCAGATCATGGTGGTACCGCAAAATTTTTAATTACTAAACTCAAGTTGAAGGAATGATCAGCAGGAAGAATCTCTGATCTGGATTACTAGTGCTGATGAGGGGAAATGGAAGGTGGTCTAGTGTTTTGGTTTTTAAGTTTGCAGCGGCTGTTGTCTGTTGAACTTTCTTTCTAGTTTTTCATTTTGTTTTAGGGTTTATTTAATTCCAGTTTGTTGTTTAGGATGATCGATTTGGAAGTTGTTTTCTAAGGTTGATAATCAGGAGCTCATAATATGGATTTCACAAATGTAATCGATCATCCAAACAACTACTAGTATCTATGATTCTATCTATCTTTAGTAGTATAATTATTAGTAAAATCCTTCCATTCCATATTAAAATATCATTTTTTATGTATTTTTTTGAGATGTTCTTGTTGAAGAAAATATGTACAGCTTCAAACAGAACTTCTAATGGTGTTGTCCTGTCTATGAAATACCAAAACAATACAGACAGGAATTCTCAACTTAGAGATGGTTTTGTTTGCTAGCTCTAGCTCTCTGTGCTTATTCTGTAAAATCAGGCCCTCAGTTTTGGATGAACGCTCAAAATGGTAATGCTTCAGAGACAAGTTAAAGTAACACCAAAAAGGAAGATGAAACCCTAAAATAAATCGTGTCACTTTACTCTTACAGCTCACACTTGTACCTTCAAATCCTATCCAAGAATCCGAGAATCCAAAGCGATAAGTTTATTAGAACGAATTATCCAGTGCACGCCAGTTGGGTAGGGCTGTTTCATGACCTATAGCTAGCTAACTAGTTAATTGAATGAGCTGCAGTTTTTGTACCAAGGCCCCATGGAATACGAGTCTATGTCTATGACCATACACAAACGTGAGTCCCTCAGTTGCACTTAGACTCACAAAACAACCACTGTCTTTGAGAAATTACCCCAAAGCGTTCACATAAATTTTCTTCCACGTGACAATTTGGATTTCTAACTTGTTTCGAATAAAAAACTAACGTTCCCAAATTTTTGTTAGGAAGCAATTTGCAAATAAATAAATAAATCCTTCTTTTAAAAATGTAAAATGAAGAATAGACAGAAAAACAAAACAACTGAAATGGAAGAACGGCCCTTGTAGCAAGATACATGAGATTAAGATAAGCGTTCTAAGCCAGATTATGGGTCATATTGCACAGGCATCTCGTTGAAAATTTTGTAACCGGTTGAGTTAATGGCTAGAAGCTGAAAGTCTACAAGCAAACGTTGTGCTCTGCATGACATGGTATTCGCAATCACTAAATTCAGAATTTGAATTAGATGGCTAAACATGATCTTATGGTACTTCTTCCTCAAAATAAAAAGTCATATTAGAAGTAGATATAGGTACTCTTCCCTTATACCGTCAAGAAATTTGAAACTGAATATTTTACGGACCCATATATACAACTCCTTGTTAGCTAGCAGTCATGAGGGTTAATTTCATAGAAGTAGCTATTTAGCCAGTGAGTCGGACTGGCTTAAGCCTATCCACACTGTAAGTCACACCTAGGTAACTCTGGGTTGGTATTGAACTTATATCAGTACAATCTTCCTAAAGCTACACGTGTCAAGTGATGAGCATAGGAGTACTACTTGACCAATCCTACACAGAATACCGAAAATATTCTCCCCCAACTCAACGAATATCGCATGACTCTATTCCTCCCTCTCTATAAAACCCACCGGCTTATTTTGTCTCATTTCCTCACACACACACTCTGCAGAGAGAAAAAAAGAAAGTTTAGGGTTTCTTAATTTCTGCACTGTTATGGCTTCTTCTTCTCCAGAAATCCACCTCTTCAAGAAATCTGGTATACTTTTAGACTTTGAAATCTATTTTTCTTTTGTTTATTTTTGTGGTGTAATGAATTTTAACGTTGTGCTTATGTTTGTTTGATTCAGCAATTGAAGCTGGAACCCCTGAAGATTACTATCTGAATCCATCAGATAACTTAATGAAGATAGCATCCATGTGGAGTGTTGTTGAACAGGAAGACGTTCTTGTTCTGAGTATCAAGATGACTCTCATTGGGGATCTTGTTTTCATTGAGGTAGATGCAGAAAAAAATATTATTACTATAATAGTAGATGTAGAAAACGAGGAAAAAGCTGCTCGTTTTCATCATGAGGATGGGATGAAGAAGTTTTTCATTGAGATGAATCCAAAATTCCTCAAATTAGTTGTTAACAGTGATTCTTACAAACTTTCTGGTAAGAAGGGGGTACCGCTACGCTGTTCATTAACAAACTCAAGTTGAATCCAAAATTACTCGAGAAGATAAATTGCGAGGATGATGATGCTAATTAGTAGTACTGATGCTAATTACATCTCAGAGGGTTTCCTGGATCTACCGCTGAGCTGTTCATGAACAAACTCAAGTTGAAGAAGGAATTATCAGCAGGAAGAATCTCTGATCTGGATTAATTAGTAGTACTGATAAGGGGAAATGGAAGGTGGTCTGGTCTTTTGGTTTTCAAGTTTGTTGCTGCTGCTGTCTTTTGATGTTTCTTCTTAGTTTTTCATTTTGTTTTAGGGTTTATTTAATTTCAGTTTGTAGGGGTTAGGAAGTTGTTTAGAGGTTGATAATCTGATGATCAGGAGGAGCTCATAATATGAAATCAATCATCTAAACAACTAACAGTATCTAATCTATCTTTATATTATTAATTAGTAAAATCCTTCCATTTCCATATTAAAATCAAAGTGTTGATTTACTTTTTATGTATTTTTTGATATGTTGTTGATCAAGAAAATACGTACAAAAATACCAAAATACATACAGAGATTCTCTACATAATGTAGAGATCAGAGTAGGTTTTGTTTTGTAGCTAGTCTGTCATGAGTCATGAGTGTATTCTGTAATAAAATCAGCCTTATTGCTTTCAAGTTGGATGAAAGCTCGAAATGGTAAAAACTTAAGATACCAACCAAGGAGGTCAGACCAAAAGCAATGTATATCACGAATTGGGTAATGCAAGTTCAAAATTTTGAATCCCAAAAAGCCATGTTACTTGACTGTTCACAAACAACCACTGTCCGAGAAATAACCCACAAAGCATTTTTTATGGTTAGGAAACCGCCCATAAGCATGATAGGCGAGATTATGGGCCATATTGCATAGGCATCCCGTTGAAATATTTGTAACTGGTTGAGTTAAAGTCTTTGGCTAGAAGCTGAATGTCTCCAAGCAAATGTTGTGCTCTGCATTCGCAATCAATAAATTCAGAATTTGAATTAGATGTTGAGTCGTCGACAGTCACGCCTTCGATCTCAATCTTATTGAACCTCATTCTCTTAGCTAATTGCAGTGCTAGTAGAACACCCTGACCTTCAAGGACCTTAATTAGTATGGCTTTACATGCTCTTACGCTTACATTATTTGTATGTTTACACAAAAATGTTGTGGACCTTCAAAATATGTCATTAGAATTAGAAATGTATCAATCCCCAAATTAAGTAAACAAATAAACCCAAATTAGCTCTTCATAGGTAGTCCTCCCTAATAGATATTTCCGTCAAGAAAATTTCAAGTCTTAGGCCAAAGTGCCATGTAAATATAATTACACCGGAAAAAAAGAACATGTAGGTAAATAGTTAAAAGGGGGAGTGTAACAAAGACAAGCAATGTATGCATGAGATAGGAGTAATCTCCCTTGGTATTTACCTGTTTTTACTTCAATTGGCACCTCAATGTAAGACTCACAATTTTGTTGACGGTAATAATTTTGGGTGAAACAAGTAAGTCACACATAGGTAACTCCGGGTTCAAATATTGACTGGTTTAGCTAGTAAAATACTGTAGAGATAAACGTGCCAAGTGATGGGAACCGGAGTACTTGATTAATCTTACTGCCACATACACTGAGAATATATAGCCAGGACATTCTCCCCCAACTCGAACAACAACAAATATCTCCTGCCTCCCTACAAATACCACCTTGTTTCATTTCCTCACACAAACGCTACAGAGCTAAAACAAAGTTTGGGCTTCTTAATCGTTTCTTAATTTTTACACTATAATGGCTGCTTCTTCTTCAAAAATCCACATCTTCAAGAAATCAGGTATACTTTAAATCTATGAAATCTATTATCTTTTCTTTGCCATTTGTTAATTTGTGGTGTTTATGGATTCTTTGTGTTTGATTCAGCAATAGAAGCTGGGACCCCTGAAAAGTACTATCTGAATCCATCTGAGAACTTGTGGAAGATTACCTCTGCATGGGATGTCGTTGAACTTGAAGATATTCTTGTTTTGACAATGGATTCGTTTGGGATAGGGGATCTAGTTATGACCATGATGGATGGCAAGTTTATAAATATTAAAGTGCTAAGAGAAAACAAGGAAATATCTGCTCGTTTTGATGATAAGGAAGGGATGAAGAAGTTTAGTATTGAGATGAACCCTAACTTCCTTGAGTTACAAGTTCAGCTTGATCCTACTCTCAGACTTTCACAGGGTGTTAAAAGGATGTTCATATCCAAGATCAAAGCTGCTGAAGGAGTGCAGGTTAAGGTTACTGCTGCTGTCTAGTCAAATGTCAAGGGAAATGGAAGGTTGCCAAGTCTTTGGTATTTTAAGTTTGCTGCTGTTGTCATTTAATGTTTCTTTCTAGTTTTATCTTTTTTCTTTTAGGATTTATGTCTTTACAATTTCAGTTTTTAGTTGTTCTGGTAGTTGTTTTGAGATTGAGATTATGATGATCACAAGCTTATAATATGAATATCACAAACAACTAATATCTGTCTTTAATTATGAGTAAAATCCTTCCATTTCTTATACACTAGTTTTAATTTTTTTATATGAGCATTTTAAAGAAAATATGTACAGCTTTAAAGAAAGCTTTTAATGGTGCTGTCCTGCCTATGCAAATATCAGATACATACAGAGATTCTCCACAATGTAGAGAGAGGCCAGAGAAGGTTTTGTTTTCTAGCTAGTCTCTCATGAGGGTATTCAGTAAAATCAGCCTTATTGCTTTCAATTTGGATAAAACCTCAGAATAGTAAAAACTTAAGAGACCAGCCAAGGAGGTCAGACCAAAAGCAATGTATATCACAAATTGGGTAATGCAAGTTCAAAATTTTGGATCCAAAAATCCATGTTGATTACGTCCACCATAATCAAACATAATTTTAGTCTTGGTGCATATGGGATGTCAGACACAAGCTGTATTCCGTCCGAAACAGTGTCATACACATCAAGTGCGCAAACTTAGGCATGAAACAAAAATGTGGGCAACAAATGATTCTGATGTGGTCCATCCAACTACGAACAACAACAAAAAAAAAAGGTTGTCCAAATTTGGCTCCTGATCGAGTCCATGGCAACATTGACTCCGCCAGGATGTGACATTTCTAAATTCTTTTTGAAAAAGCCGTTTGTGAAAGGAAAAAGATGAATCCTACTACTAGAAATTAAGCTTTAACAGGTGACTAACTAAAATGATCCAAAAAAAAACCATACGTGTCAACTGATGAGAACCGAAGTACCTAACCAGTTCTACTATTACATACACAGAGTACTAATCAACTCATCACTGACCTATATTGTCTCATTAGTCGTTGCCTCACAGAGAAAACAAAGTTCAGAGTTTTTCTTAATTTCTACACTAATGGCTTCTTCAAAAATCCACCTCTTTAAGATATTAGGTATATTCTTAGACTTTAATTCTTTGAAATCCATTTTTTTTTTTTGTGTTTGTTTGTTGGTTTTGAAATTTTTATACAGATTTTGTTTATTCTTATGCAGCAATAGCAGCAGGAAGCCCTAATAACTATTATCTGAATCCATCTGAGAACTTATGGAAGATAGCATCAAAGTGGAGTGTCGTTGAATATCAAGATGTTATTGTTTTGACAATCTATATGCGTGGTTTAGCACCGGATGGAGTTTACATTTCTGTAGAAGGAAAGTTTATTAATATCAACATAGGAGAATATGGATACAAGATGCCTGCTGGTTATGCTGATAAGAATGGGATGAAGAATTTCACTGTTGAATTGAACCCTAACTTCCTTCAGTTGGGAGTTAACTGTGATTACACCAAAGCTTCTGAAGGTATTTCAAGGTGGTATATCTTTAAACTCAATGCTGAAGATATCAAGAATAATGTTGAAAGGATGCATGTTTTGAAACTCACACCTGAAGAAATCAAGAATTATGCTGAAAGGAAGAATGATTCTGAACCCAAAGCTGAAGAAAATAAGAATTTCTATCTTGCAAGGTTGCATACTCCTGAAGGAGTTTTCGTTTATTAGTAGTGCATGGTAAGGGAAATGGAAGGTGGTCTAGTCCTTGGTTTTTAAGTTTGCTGCTGCTCTTGTCTTTTGGATTTTCTTTCTAGTTTTTCTTTCTTCTCTAGGGTTTATTCAGTTTCTAGATAGGGTTTTTTTGAAAGTTGTTTAAAGATCGATTGATATTCTGATCAGGAGATTGTATTATGGATCATCCAATGTAATCAATCATCAATCTAAAACAGACAACTGATGATGTCTATTTATCTTTAATATATTGAGTACAACCCTTCCATTTCCATATTGAAAATCTCTTGATTCAATTTTTTTCATATGTATTATTCAAGAAAATAAATATGTTCTCCACAAGAGAAAATGTAGTAGAGATCAGAAAATATTTGTTGTTTTGTAGGTCTCCTCTGATTCTGTAAATACGGCTTGCACTCTGAAAATGGTACCGTGCTATTTTTAAGGAAAAGTCACACCAGAAGCAATCAAATTGAAAATTTTGGAAACCTTAAAATCATGTTACTTCTTGTATCTTTCAAATCCTATCCAAAGCAATTAAATCAGCGTCTTTTAGTCTTCTTCATGGTCACCTCTCTCGTATTGCTTGGGCCTTGGGGACGATACTATCCTGTTGTCCGTGTGAATAGCAAATGCAACACCTTGAATATGCTGCTGAATCTCACTATATATGTAATTCAGGCATATACTCCGGCACATGCCAATTCGTCAGCATCCCTGAGAAGTATATGCGTACTCACTAATAATGTACACTTAGAAGTGTTGATGGAAAAGAGGTTTTGCAGTTTTTATGCTCGATGGAAGAATACAACAAAGGACTATTACACCTGGACTCACAACGTATTTAGTATACGTTGGTTAGTCCAGTTCTAAACAAAATGAGCTCCAGGCAACAAAATAAATGATCATGATGTGTTGCATCCAACTACGAACAAAAAAGAATTGGGATTAAAAATCCTGGCATTTTTAGGGGCGACCCCAAACGAATTAGGGCGACTTTTTTATTCCCAACCCATATACACCGTTAAGGGATGTCCAAAAACGCGGAGAATACGTTAATGCCCTTACATAATCGGAAGCTATTTTGTGACCGATTATTATAAATCAATCGGAAGCTTATTAACGATATTATACTACCGATTAATATCGATTTTGTGTGAAACGCGTATCTTGCTTCTATAATAATCGGTAGGAACAATAACCTCACGAGACTACCGATTATAGTAGCTCCTAAATTCCCAAAATTGGTGATTTTGCCAAGGAAGAAATTTGGGGCAACTTTATAATCGGAAGTCTTATTCACTACCGATTATTCTAGTACCCAAATTCGAAAAAATGACATTTCTGCAAAAACAAAATTTGGGGCAACTGTATAATCGGAAGTCTTATTAACTACCGATTATTCTAATCCCCAAATTTGAAAAAAAATGACATTTCTGCAAAAACAAAATTTGGGGCAACTGTATAATCGGAAGTGAAAATACTTCATTTGACTACCGATTATACAGATGCCCCAACAAAATAGAGCCGTTGGAACTCTAAACTCTATATAAGGATTGTATCCTTTTACCCTATATGGAACACAAATACCTTTAAACTCTCTCCAACATCATCTTCAACATTGTAGTTGCAGGAAATCCCACACTACACCCCTCACTCGAATTTGTTTAATTAATCCATTTGAAGATGAGTAACAATATATTTTATTAATTGTTTTCTTGAAAGGTTTACAAAGAAATGTAGAACAGATCTAAAGAAATTACAATCACTCTTAATTTTCTCTCTCCTAATGACTTGCTTAACAATTTTAAAAGAATCCTCCCCACAACAGACTAACTCAACCCTTTATATAGGGTAATACACAGTGGATGACAGCTAAACTGTCCTTTATTTTCGGGAATACTTCGCGAAGCATCGCAAGTATATAAGTGTTAGACTTCGCGACACTCCTAAATCTCGCCAAGTCTTCATACTTTTCTTATGTTCTAGCTGTCGTCATCCTGTGCGTCATTTAAATTATTTCCTTGCGACACCTTCGCAATGTAGTTGTTTATTACTCTCGCGAAGTATTGCTGTCGCGATATTCTGGTCCTACATCTTGCCTCTTCTCATGTATTCTCTGCGAAGTAGAGAATGTCATGAGAACTAATGTTGAAGAACCAGTTTCGATATGTCGCCACCGTTTAGTTTCCATTCTTTTACCGACAAGATTCCGTGAATTTAGGGATGACTGTTTACACGTATCTAAGATCTTATTTTTACCGGTTCGTCCTAGGTTACCTTTCTCTCGTCTATTTAAAGAGGAATTCCCTTTGAAAATTCTCTTCTTTTACTTCATCTTCTTTATTGTCTGCAATTTTTCTCTGCCGTTTTCCTTCATTATCTTCCTGCTTTAATTCTTCTGCTACTGTTTCTATGGCATCAAGGTCTGTTGATTTCACCAATTTTGATTACTTCATGATTGATCTTTCTTATTGTAATCTTTTATTTGAATATTGCTCTTCTTTTAATGTTTCTCCCACCATTTTTATTTCAGCCAAGAAGTACAAACCCAGCTCCGATTTCACCGTTAAGAACCCTAATATTTCTTCAAGTTCAAAATTGAAATCCTTTTCTTCTAAAAAGCATCCTGCGAGTGGCAATGTATTTAAGAAACATTTACCCTTTTATAACAATATTGTTGCCTCTGTTTCTTATTTAACTTGTAATTCGCAGGATGGCAAAAATGAAGGTAGATCTCCCAAGAGGCATCGCCACTCCAAGCCTGTCGCACCTTCTGTTTCCTTTCCTGGGTTCAATCTTATTCCTTCTCCTGTTGTGCCTTCGCAAAGCGATTCATCTCTTCCAGCGATTGCCTCGCAAGAGAGACCAATATTTTCTCTTCAAGATAATCCATCCTTTCTGCGATATCCTCGCGGGGATAAATCAATTCCCGAGTTTTACGTGAATGAAGTTCTTCAAAATGTACCCCTCTCCACTCTTTCTCTTAATACTTCTCTTTCTCCTTCACCTATTTATCGAGACTTCTTCAACTGGCATTCTTATGATCAAAAATGATTCAGACTTTTCCTTCCTCCTCTTCCGAGTCTACCCTCTTACCAAAGAAAACCTAGAAGGGATAGATGTGGCTTTTAAAGTTTTATCGTACACCATGAACGATGTCAAGAAGACCTCCACCGATCCTATCAAGTCTTGTGTTTTTGAATCCTTGAATAAATACTTTGGCTCGACACGATTGTCGCAAACATCTTTGGAGCAAGAAGTTAAGATCTTAAAGAACAATCTTCTCAACATTTCACCGATGACTGCGACAATCTTCGCAAGAAGAATGAAGATTTAAAAGGTACATTTTGCCTCTCCCTTTTTTTTTTTTTTTTTTTTTTTTTTTTTTTTTTGAAAGACTCAAGTCCTTGTTCACCCTTCAAGCTTTAAACCGAAACAAAAATGGAGATATATCGATTGGAATCTCTTGTTGAAGAAGTTCGAGTGATAAAGATTCTTGGGTGGAGCAATATAACCAATTAGATAATCTCCACACATATGTTGTTGACCAAATAGATAATCTTTCTAAAGAAAATGCTTTGATTTAGCTCGAAACACGATTTGTTAAGTAATGACTTATCTCGCCTCTCGTATTCTTTGACTAAAGCTAATTTAGAGTTGGAAACTTTATCGGATGAGAATGGAATTCTTTCTCAAGAGAAGCGAACTTTATTAAACAAGGTGTCAGTTTACTCACAGCAGTTTGATATTTGTCAAAAATTGTGTAAAGAGCAAGAACAATCTCTTCGCTCATTTGAGAAATAATCTTGAAGAAGTTACTATCGAGAAAAATAAACTTATTCAGGGTAGAATAACTTTAAGTGTAAAAGCAAACCAACTCAAGGATCAATGTTCCCAATTGGAGAAATCCAATTCTTCCCTCGCAAAAGAAAATTCCAGACTTATTTCTGACGAGAAAAATCTGCGAGCTCGTTTGAAAGGATTAGTTTGAGATAACTTTGATATCGCCATGGACCAACTGGAAAATAGTTGTTCTGCATTAACCCAGCACCTTATCTCGCAAAAGGAAGGTAGTCATAACAGTTGGCTGCCTCATCTATTCTTCATTTATCGTTGCTTCATAACTTTTATTTTTTATAATATTTTTTGCTTTTATTCTTTGTTTCGCAGAGTCTGAGAAAAATCTTCATTCCTCCCTAACTACTTTGAAATCTGACCACTCAAATACATTAAAATACATTGTAGGACCAGAATATCGCGACAGCAATACTTCGCGAGAGTAATAAACAACTACATTGCGAAGGTGTCGCAAGGAAATAATTTGAATGACGCACCAGAAGAGAAAAGATTGGTCTCTCTTGCGAGGCAATCGCTGGAAGAGATGAATCGCTTTGCGAAGGCACAACAGGAGAAGGAATAAGATTGAACCCAGGAAAGGAAACAGAAGGTGCGACAGGCTTGGAGTGGCGATGCCTCTTGGGAGATCTACCTTCATTTTTGCCATCCTGCGAATTACAAGTTAAATAAGAAACAGAGGCAACAATATTATCATCAAAAGTGTTTGTATTTTAATGTTTCTCGCAACCGGATCTGTCATCATACTTGATATAAAGGCAAAAGCGTCTGCGAGCCTATTATTTCTCCTTGATATATGTCTCCACTTTATTCTTGGTATCTGCATCGATAACTCGTCAACAAGTTTCTTATATTTTTGCAAAGACAATTCGTTTATGGCATATTCTTCTTTTATCTGGCGAATTGCCAATTGTGAATCACTAGTAATCCTCACATTCTCCAAACTTCATTTCTATTGCAAATCGCAAAGCATGTATTATAGCTTCATATTCTGTTTCATTATTTGTTGATGCAAACTCCAATCGAAAGAAAGAGCTATTTTATTGCCCTCGGCGATATCACAACAATTCCTATTCCATTTCCTTCTCCATTTGATGACCCATCTACTAATATTTCCCATCTATTTGGTTCCGTTAACAAATCTTTTGGATCTCCATGTTCTTCCTCCACATCCATCATTTCTTCTACTGATTCATCCTCTTCCAAAGGAAATTATGCTAGAAAGTCTGCGACAACCTGTGATTTTGGCGAAGATAGTATTTCATATTTGAGTTTGCAATGACTTATTTGAGCATTCGATCTCTCAACTCTTCCCGACCTCTTTGAATTCTTCATCACTGATTCTATTGGTACTTTTGTCACCACCTTGACAACATGCGCTTGAAAATATATACGAAGCTTAAATGTTGCATAAACTAATGCCAAGATTAGTTTTTCAATTTTTGAGTAATTCCTTTCTGCAACATTGAAAGTTTTGCTGATGTAATAAATTGGTTTTTCTACTCCTGCGTCCACTCGCAATAACACTGCACTTAATGCATGCGAGGTTGTCGCAAGATAGATCAACAATTCTTCTCCTTCTTCTCGCTTTTTGCAAAATTGATATATCCATTAAATGTTCCTTTATTCCTTGCAAGGCTTCTCGCACTCATCTGTCCATTTAAACTTCGATCCCTTTCGAAGGATATTGAAAAAGTGCTTGCATTTGTCAGATGATCGCGAGATGAACCTCCCTAGCGAAGCTAACAACCCATTTAACTTTTGAACATCTTTTACTGTCGCCGGTGTTGGCATATCGCGAACTGCTTGTACTTTTTTCTGGTCGACTTGAATTCCTTCTTTGGATACAATGTACCCTAAAAATTTTCCGTGAGCGACTCCAAAGGTACATTTTTCTCGGGTTTACTTTGATATTAAATTGCCTCATTTGTTCAAAAATTTCTTTCAAATCCTCAGTATGTGGTCTTTTGCTTCTTTACTTTTTATTAACATATCATCTACGTATACCTCTAATGTTTTGTGTATCCATCTCGCGAACACCTTTTCCACCATTCTTTGGTATGTCGCACCAAAGATTTCGTAAACCAAACGGCATTTTTGTATAACAAGACAATCCTCTTGGGGCAAAGAAAGCAGATGTTCTTGATCTTCTTCGGCGAGAGGGATTTGATTGTAACCTTTATATCCATCAAGAGATGATATCCTTTCGTTTCCTGCCGCTGCTTCAACCAATTGTGGGATATCTGGTAATGGGAAACTATCTTTAGGACAAGCTTTGTTTAGATCAGTAAAGTCTATACAAATTCTTATCCCTTTTTTCTTCTTCGGGACTATAACCATATTTGCTATCCATTCGGGATATTTTTCTTGTCTAATGATTCCTTGCGTCCAACATTTTCTCGCAATTCTTCTTCTATTTGAGGATGATATCTTTGTTGCGATCTTTCTAATTCTTTGTTTAAATGGTTTTACATTCTTGTCAATTTCCAATTTATGGCAAGCCACGGATGGATCTATACCAGGCATTTCATCCATATCCCACGCGAAAATATCTTTGTAATCTCGCAGCAAATCAACAGTTCTTCTCTCTTCATCCGCTTCCATTTTAGTCCCAATTTTTAAGATTTTAGGCTCCTCCTCGGTTCCAACATTCACTTCTTTTGTTTGTTCTACTGCGATATAACTAGATTTCGGTTCTCCCATAGGAGTTGGTCCTTTTATTTCCTTCGCGAACTCACTCCCTTTTCCCATGATTTCGCTAGGTATTCCTTTTCCCTCTTTTGCTCTTATCATGTAAATTCTAAATTCTTCTTCTTTCTTAGCTGCTTTTAACATCTTCCTGCGATCTTTTCGCTTCTTCACTTGCCCTTCATAATGCTTTACTTCGATTTGATGGTATATTCTTCCTTTATCAATATCTCCTATGATTTCACCAATTCCACTCGGCATAGGAAATTTGATGCACTGATGGAGTGTTGACGCTACCGCCTTAATTGCATGTACCCAAGGTCTCCCTAACAATATGTGGTACGGCGATTCCATATCCACTACACTTAATGTTACCTGTGTTTCAATTTCTCCGAGTAAAATTCGTAATTTTATCTCTCCTTTAGGTACTATTATAGATTTTCCAAAACCATGGATATTATACCTTGGGGAACTCATTTCTTCATCTTTATATCCTAATTTTTTGTAGGTATGGTAAAACATGATACTCACCAAACTCCCTGTATCCACCAAAGTTCTATTTATTGCCCATTCCTCCGCTTCTTTTGCCGATTCTTCTCTTTTTCTGCTTGCATTTATCGTGATCACTAGTGGAGATGTATGATTCGAACTCTCTCTAGGCACTTCTACTGCTGTAAACGTTATTTTCTGCTTTTCCCATTCCTTCAAAGACGATGTCTTCTCCTCCTCTATAATCTTCTTTCCTTCAAAATCTCGTTTATGTATCCTTCCTCTAATATTTTCGTGAAATTCATTAACCATTGCTTTTGTAATTGAATTGTATTCCATATCTTCATTATATTCCTTGTTTCTTAACTCCTCTACCTCATCCGATTTAACATTTTCCTTTCTCATCTTCTTGATTTAAACGATTTTAACTGCACTCTTCGATCTTCAATCTTCTTCAATCCATGTTTCTAGCGCATATGTAGTTGCAGGAAATCCCACACTACACCCCTCACTCGAATTTGTTTAATTAATCCATTTGAAGATGAGTAACAATATATTTTATTAATTGTTTTCTTGAAAGGTTTACAAAGAAATGTAGAACAGATCTAAAGAAATTACAATCACTCTTAATTTTCTCTCTCCTAATGACTTGCTTAACAATTTTAAAAGAATCCTCCCCACAACAGAGACTAACTCAACCCTTTATATAGGGTAATACACAAAGGATAACAACTAAGTCTGTCCTTTATTTTCTGAATACTTCGCTTATCGCAAGTATATAAGTGTTAGACTTCGCGACACTCCTAAATCTCGCCAAGTCTTCACACTTTTCTTATGTTCTAGCTGTCGTCCTCTGGTGCGTCATTTAAATTATTTCCTTGCGATACCTTCGCAATGTAGTTGTTTATTACTCCCGCGAAGTATTGTTGTCGCGATATTCTGGTCCGACAAACATAATGGCCCAACCATTCATTAATCCTACGGAGTTCACGATCGAAGAAGATTTATCTTTATGTAGGCGCTATGTTCAATTCTATCCGAGACGAGGAGAAGAACGTAGGCAAGGAGGCATAATGAGTATGAGTTATTTGGGGAAAATTCACGAAACATTCTGCGCGACACCTGTAACCCAAACAACCGTCACTCCGCTGATCTTTTCTGCCGAGTTGGTTCAATAAACAGACACGTCGAAGATTTCGTCCATTTAACTTATCTTGTGAATCAATATCGATTGAGGGGTGAAACCAATGATGAGGTTATAGAACGATCTGTCGGGGAATGGCGGAGATGGAAAAGATCAAGCTTAGTTATGAAGCTCATTTTAGAATCCTTAGGCGATGGAAAGATTTAATCCGTTTAGGACTCGTCCAACACGTCCCCGACGCTAATCACAATACCTTGTAATAGAATTGCGGGAGTTCAATGTAAAATTATGATGATGTGTAGGTGATATTGTTATGAATTTCAAAATATTTATTAAAATCGGAAGTTTTAATTGTTGATCTAACTACCGATTATACTCCAACAGCTAGTTCGTTCAAAAGAAAATAGTCGTGCCTCGAAAACCACACACAATCGGTTGATAATACATATTGATAAACCTCCGATTATACTACTCTAATGAAACTGAGAACTCTGTTGACAAAACATCCTATAATCGGAAGTATATAACAATAAATATTTACCGATTACACATAATCGGGTTCTTTGTTCAAACATTTCCTAACGATTGTGTGTAATAATTGTACGTAATTTCAGTACAGTCTTGTAAAAGTACGTATCAACGGCCATATTTTCAAAAAAAAAAGACGTTGGGACTGTCATCTATATAAGGAGGGTAAACTCTTCTTATTTATGCACCAAACAACACATATACAGCATCGTGTATTCTACAAATAGATTTTCCATCGTCTACTCTTGTGAATTCATTCTATATCTCAACTTACAAGCATGGCAACGTTTGACGCAAATTTGAACATTTGGTCATTGTGAAAACATGGTATCGTGAAACAAGACGTGAAGATGTCATAGCAGGAAGGTTAACACCCGAAGTCTTTTGGGCGAGGGTATATAGCCAATTTGTGCGAGAGTGTGGAAATCCAAAGCAAAGATCACTCCAACAAGTTCATGATCGTTTCCGACTTGTCCAAAAAGAGGTAAATGATTACATAACGATACAAAAGAGGATGTTTAACACTAGCCACTTAAGCTTGTCGATCCAACAATTTGTAAGTATAACGCTCGGTTATTCTTTTTAAATAACACCGGGTGTTTAATCTTTCTTACTAAAACGAAGTTGACATTATTTTATGTTTGTTTATGTAGGAGACACTCGCAAAAAGAGAGTACTTAGTGGAAAACGGTGAAGAATTCACTTATGATGGAAGTTATGAATTCTGAAGTCGATCGTAATAAAGTATAAATGTTGATTGATGGTTACAATCGGAAGTTATTATTTTATATTGTCTACCGATTCTGGGAAGATTTTCAGCTTTTTTGTCAGACTTTGGTGACAATCGGAAGTTTATGCAATATGTTGTCTACCGATTCTGGGAACAATTTTCAGTTTTTCTTTTTTCAGAGTTTGGTGACAATCGGAAGTTTATGTAATATGTAATCTACCGATTCTAGGAAAAAAATTCAGTTGTTTTGTCAGCCTTTTAATCGGACGATAAAGTCAAAAAATTAATAACCGATTATAATATTGATTGAGTCTGTTTACAAAAGCTTGTATAATCGGTAGATATATTAAAAATATAACTACCGATTATAGGTTTATACTTCACAGTATTTTCCACAAAATTCCAAAAAAAACATGTACAAATAGGGCGTTCGAAAATACATCTTTCAAAAATAACGATCATTGATCTTCATCATCCGAGGGAACCAATTCCGTGAGGCCTTCTCGGGAAGTCCTCCTTCATGACGCGATCCCAATCCAACATGTTGGTTTCATATTGTTTCAACCAATCGTTACAATGATTCGTTGGGAAGTAATCACTCAAACCACCCAACGGAGGTAATGGGCAATCCTCTTTACTCTTAAACCGATAAAATGCATCTCATTCACAAATGCCATAACAATTCTTCTATCTTTAACCGATTCATCGCAAACCGTCCTTGTAGGTGTAAACGTAAAAGAATGTCCATACCTAGGAGGAACAAAGAAATGTACCACGCAATTCAAAGCGTCCGCTAAGAGATATCCACATTTAGGCATTGTCATCCAATACTTGGATCCGATTGTCTTCAATCCCTTTTGGCACTTTACACGGGCAACAAAGTCTTTAAACTCTAGTTCTTTGTCGTGCCTATCTCCTTCCTTCATCATCTCCATATAGAAATCCTTGTCATTTATTAGTTGTACCGCCATCTTAGTTCTTAAATTTTGCCATTGGGTGACATCTTCGTTCACCGCCTCTCCAAAGTAACCAATTTGTTCCGAGGCGACGTGAAACCCACAATTGCCATCCCCATCAACCTCGTCGGTGGACAAAACAAATGGAACAATGAGTGGAGGGA
Organism: Papaver armeniacum; assembly: GCA_023531295.1. Taxonomy (NCBI): domain Eukaryota; kingdom Viridiplantae; phylum Streptophyta; class Magnoliopsida; order Ranunculales; family Papaveraceae; genus Papaver; species Papaver armeniacum. The sequence continues at coordinate 221,602 of JAJJWW010008705.1, read as the reverse complement.
GTTGTTTCATATACTCTTCTATAATCGTATACCTTGATCATGTTGGTCTTCCATATAAATCCCTAGGACAACGAAGAGTACCATACTTCTCTCTTATAGTCACCATTTCCATTGATTGTGTTTGTTGCGAGTCGCTCATTTGATCAATAACTACGGAGCTAGTTTGGGTCTCCACTAACACAACTTCTTCCACCGCATCGGCTTGACTTACTTGAGAAGTCTTCGTAGAGACCTTTGGACTCACTTGTTGTCCGGTTGGTCCATTTTGATCTTTTATTGGACGACCTCTTTTCTTGGGTTGCGGCTCATCTTCAAATTCGGCTTCCGAACGCTCATGCCGACACAGTATTCTTTTATTAGACAAATGATCCTTTAATTCTTTTCTTTCAATGGTCCTCGACACTTCGGTGTTCGGCCTACCCGCCCCCTTTTGCTTAATAGGTTCATCAACCTCCCTTAAACGAGGGTGAAGAGCTTGCTCCAAATCATGCATCAATATTTGCTTCTTGGCGCCATTTGTTGTAGCATAACGCTCGGCTATTCTTGCATACAATTCCGACTCCATGAACGACGGACCATCGACTACGGGGGTGCTTGGAGTGAAATTTAATTGCTTCCAAAATGGATGAATATCATTGATGTCAATCACATCAACGTACCTACCCATTTTATAACGACATGGGAGACCAATACCTATCATATCCTTGCAAACACAAACCGTTTTCTCGTCATCGTAAGTTTTATACAACTTCAATTGTTCCATCATGTGATTTATTGCCCAACTTGAAACTTTATGAACAATGCCCCTTAGAAGCAATCTTTCCCTTTCATGTTCCGTAGGGAATTTATGTACACTAAATTGCATAGAATCCTTAATCTTTATGAGATCACGATTGGTGAATTCATGGATTGCTTCTTGGATCGACACAACTCCATTTTGACTACCTAGAAGTATTTTCTTTAATCGGCCATGAGACACCTCCGCAATGCTTGTCGCTTCATTCATGAAGTTACGATATTCATATGTCCATGCATACACAAACCTCTCCTTAATCGGTAACCATTGTGTTTTACAATACTCAACGGGTTTTGGGTAGTCCTTGCAATATTCTTCCTCAAATTTCTTCAAGTTTCTTTCGTAAATTTCCTCGGTCATTGACCAAACGATCTTGTCCCATGCTTTCATGAACGCTCTCCAAATTATCTCATCCTCCTTCCATTTTTCATCAAATAACCTCTTCTCTTCCTCTCATTCTTCCTCGGTTAATTTACTAATGCGCTCATCCTCTTCCTTCGACCTCTTGGTACCCTTCCTTGGTTTTTTAGCTTGGAAATGGTGATGGCAATTGTGTCTGAGGTTGCCTTGAATGTGCCACGTACATTGCAAGTTTCGGCTTCAGAAACACTACCGCTATTGCATGCATTAAGGCTTGATCGTTATCCGTTACAATAACCCTTGGAAAATCATCCCCATTGTAAATGGACCTCAGCGTCTCCAACATCCAAATGAAACTCACGTTGTTCTCATGATCGATTAAACCCCATGCAATCGTAAACGTGTTTTTGTCCGAAGTGTGACAAGAAATGTTCAACAACGGCATGTTATATTTATTTGTCTTGTAAGTGGCATCTATCAACAAAATTTGATGAAAACACTGAGACAATTTTATCATTTCGGGGTGTGCCAAGAAAATACGTACCACTTTACCATCTTTTTTTTCCGTTCTCAACGTGTAGTCGTGTAACTCAGCTAACCACTGCGATTGTTGCATGACCGTTCTACCATCCCATTCCGTCCTTTTGATCGTAGCTAGGGCCGACCTAATTGTAGACAAAGAATACAAGTTGTCGGGGTCGTCCGCCTTTATTTTACTTAAGATCGCACTCGCCTTTTGGATACGCATAGACCTCACCGTCTCCATTTCATGTGTTTTTAACTTCGCAACCATTACGTGTCCAATAAGAGTATCCGGATCATCGTGGTTGTGACAACCATTAGCAACTTTAGACATTTTCCAATCTTTACTTTCCTTACCATCGGGCTTATAGAAGACAATCTAAAATGGGCATCCAATCTTCTCTGTATGAGTTCGGTACTTCTTCCTCTCCGTCTTCCTTACATACTTATTATTCTTTCCCTCGTGACTCTTTTTCTTCCCACCTCGCTCACAAACCATTTCAAACCTAATGTCCTTCACGCAAGGGTTCTGAACTACCACGCACATCTTCTCTTTTGCCTTGTTCATAACCCATTCATTTGCTTCCTTCTTACTTCCAAATATCTAAATGCGCATATAACAAACCAAAAAAAATAAGCATAACCATGTAACATACATGATTGGAAAAAGAAAAGATAATTCATGAACATACCAAATCGTTTGCATAGTGTAGGGAAGTATCAGGCCTCAAATAATAATCGTCATCAAACGCTACAACAGCCTACGCACAACAACCACTACACCAAATTCTGGGATTAGAAACAGAACCAAGCCGTTACTAAAATGGGTTGTAACGGCTCCTGCCTGTTGCAAAAGTGGGTGTTACATTTTTTTTGTAACGGCTTTGTGGCCGTTACGAATATTGGTTGTAACGGCCCTCGTAACAGCTGTGAGCCGTTACTAATTTGCCACGTGGTAACAGCTTCGGGCCGTTACGAATTTCTTTTGTAACAACACTGTCGTAACAGCTTGCAGCCGTTACGGACTTTTTTGTAACAGCAAAAAAATTACTGCCAGTCAATATTGACCTGGTCAAAATTGGTCTGTATTGACCAATTTTGACCAGGTCAGTATTGACCGGCAGTTCATTTTCTGCCGGAAATAAGCCGGAATTTCTATTAACCTGCATCCACCTTTCATATCATCCACATTCAACAATCAATTCATATCACATTCAACAATGAATTTACATTACATACCAATTCATGTCAACAAAGAACACAAATTTTTCTAAGTACAATTTTTTTTTGTTAAGTACAAAAATTCTTCTAAGTACCAGTATTTTTGTTAAGTATCAAATTCTAAGGGAATAGATAAAAACTAAGTTCCAAATTTCTAATGCAATACACAAAAACTTACTAACTTCCTACATAGAAGCTAATTGGTCCAGCTGCTCATCTCGGTGCCCATCTCGACGATATTAAGCACAATCTTGCTCCTTTGCAGGAAAACAATGACAAACCTTCTCTTAGATGGAACTGAGAAAACAATGACAAAACTTCTCTTCTTTCTTCTTTTTCCTCCTCCCAAGTTCTTCAGTTCTTTCCACCTAAAACCACCAATCAAATTTCAGTATATACAACTATTCTGATATTACGAAGCTTATAACATAAACCTTATTCACCCAAGGAACCACCTAGGTTAAACTGAAAGATACTACCATGGTTGAGAACACAATGCGCCTAAAATCACTTCATGCATCATCACAACATATTGTAAATTCACTGAGACACATAAAACAGTTGTTACCAAGAGAAGTTATTTACCTTGACTCGATCAGCATCAGACAAGGGTCGAGCAAGTGCATCCCTATTCAGGAGTTGGGTAACAAATTCTATTACAGGTAATGGCTCAATGAAAGCCGTGGAAGACATATCTACAAAAAACAAACATAGTGAATACTTAGTACTTCGCAAATAGTTATGCAGTAGTCAATTGCTCAAATAAGATGATCAAGTAAGGACTCGTGTATGAAATAGATAACTAAGAAGCTGCTTATAGAATGACCAGATCATACATGCTGAAAATCCCAAATTGGCAAATTTAAATAGATTTTAGCAATAAGCAACAATCAAAATTAGAACGCACCAATATTCAATGAAAGACCCATTTGAGTTGGGCGAATACTCTGGTAAAAACCTCTCCAACTTTCCGAACCTTCACCAAGTGATTGTCTTCTCGCCAGGTTGGGGGAATAGATTGAACGACCAACAGCAGCATACCTATTATAACCGATAGAAATCAGTGTAAATCTCAGAACTATGATGTAAAAAACAGAAAGCCAGAATGTGATAATACAAGACATACCTAGAAGTCAGGAGCTCACGCAGAACAATGTCAAGAACCTGAAGAGCTTCCTGAGGTGTATCTGCCTGTTTTCCCTGTAAAAACATTCCCAAGTGGTGGAGAGCCGCTCGAGCAGCATATTTAATAGCAACTTTGAACACCCTGTCTCTCCTGCATCAGGAAACAAAAGAGAAATATAAGCTTACTGCACATACATGCAAGTAAACATAAAGGAAATGAAAGGCATCAAAGCGACAACCTACCAGCTCCAGTGCCATCATCCTCGTCAATCAAGGTAATCGAGAAATCCTTGTTAGAAAAAGGTAATGGTCCAACGGTATAAAGACTCTTCCTTCCATCGTAAGCAGGAAGGCGTCTTCCAAGATGCGACTTCCTATATAATTTCACTAGCTGCTCCATAACAGCCCTGTTGACACCCCTTGATGTACCTTCAGGAGTGATGGAAACCTGGCAACACAAGTGGATGATTAATAATCCAATAAAGTTCTAAGACATCAATAAAAATCAAATGGATTAAAAGAGACCCTTACATCATATTGGTGTAAATCCTTGTCGGGTAACTCAGCAAAAAAATGGTTTGCTTTGACCACACATTTGATTCCAGTAGTACCCTTGCCAGGTCGAAGAGGAAATCACATAGATTTACTGGACGCAGGGCAACAGTTGATCGGGTGCTAAAGACAAGTCTTGAGCTTGCTGGGTTACTTCAGCCAAACTGTGGTCCTCAGGCTGAGACAAAGATCCAGTGTGTAATGTGATCCCACGATCCACAACTGGAGTGGCAGGTCTATCTAAAGCCATGAAATCATACATATCCTGAAAAGAGTTAAGTAAGGAGCTATTAGCTAAGGCATCAACAGTAAAATAAAATGAATAAAAAGCAATAAAGATAAGAAATGAGATATTAATAGTGCATTAACTACGTACGGGAGAAGGTGAATGCACACACACATGTATATGAAATATTGTTTTTCATATTTCACAGACATACACAAATTATGTTAAAGCTAAGTGACATGCTTATATGATTTACAAGCTTAATAATCTATAACTACCTTGTCCATTAACCAGAATGCAATAGTTTTGTCACTGACAAGAGCTTGGTCATGACTTTCAGCATAGCAAACACATTTCTCTGACCATCTTCTATTTGTAAGTGTGTAAATAATATCACCCATTTGCCAATGCTCATCTCTTTTCCTGTAACAAATTGTAAACCATGCAGAGTAAATGTGTGTGCCATATCACAGAGGAAAAAAGAGTTTTCACCTACCCATTTGTAAGCTACTTTTGACATAATAAGAACATACAAATTCAAAGATGATACAGAACAACCGCAGACATGGTTACAAACAAAACAGAAGCTCCAACGCTACACCTAATGAAAAGCAATACTAAATGATAATAAAATTTTGATGACATTCCAAAGATGGGTACCCCCTCCCTGGAGAATGATAATAAAAAGATGCACTCTTTATCTCTTTTTGATGCAACTTAGTAACCACAACACGAACTGATTTGTCTCACTTGGAGTTAAAAAGAAAACTATTACATCAACATTAAAAACCATACTTTCTTTGCAACTGGCTGTTACATCAGCGGATTTTTTTTTCAAGAAATAAGAAAACTAATAAGAAAACCAATAAATAAGAAAACTAATAAGAAAATCAAGCAAGCAAAACCTCATCCTTAGAGTCATTGTCATCAGAGCTATCATCGCTGGACTCTTCTTTCTTTTTGGCTGCAGCTGCAGGGGCTTTCTTTGCAGGTGCAGATGTTGGGGTTTCTTTGTAGGAGGTTCCTACAATGGAAAGCAACACAAGTGAGTCAAACTGGTTGAGAAAATTAGAAATTTAAGCACAATACAAGAGTACAGTTGCACAAACACATGGCATAATAAAGGAGTGTCCCGAAAAAGTTTAAAAAGAGTAAAGGAGTCTATAAATAACCAAGCTCTGATTGAAACTGTAAAATGTTACAAAACTTGCAACTGTATGATTGACTGAACAAAAAAGAATATATATGGAGTTAAAAAGAAAAGGTCATTTTCACTTCTGACCTTAAAACACGAACTAAGGATAGCTGATATTTAAAGAATGAAAACCGAGAATCTTCTTAACCATGTAATTTATGCGCCACAGTGAGAAACTGGTGTAGTTGTAAACTGGCCATCCTTGTAAACATTAACAAATTGTTGTGGCAAAGCTTTGCTCCACTGTGAAAAAGATTGCAAATTGGAGTTTACTTTTGCCAGCCTTACAAATTGTTAAATATCACAGAAATTACCAAATTTACGGGGATCCTAATGTGTATGTTCCGTATATAGAGAGAATAACCTCCATATTGGATGTATATACTTAAACAATAGAGATGAGTCAGATGATCTATCGAGTGTTATGTGAAACAGGAAATTATACTGCACTTGGTACGTATCAATCTAGATCAAATCAAGAGAGAGGGATCCATACCAAATCACCATCAGGTGAGTCCCCAGGCACTAAAACATTGATTTCGCTCGATTTAGCTGTTGTTATAGAAGTCTCTAAAGAATTTTTGCTTAAATATAGTTGGCAACCTGAAGTATTGTCCATTGAAACTTTTGGTGCAGAACCCTGAAAGTAACCACCAGAAAACAAGTGTCAAAAGAGAATCTTGGCTGGGCACATATGATTTGTGACAATAAGCTTCTTATCCTTTCGTATGTAAAATACCTATATAGATGATACTCAATGATAGCACCACTTCTATCTGCACGGTTCTTTGAATTCATATCGTCTGTTACCTTCCTCAACCCTGGGATTATAGGAGGAGAGAAATTCTAATCATTCAAACAATTGAAAGAAAACAAAAAGTGATTCATTTGCTAACCAATAGTGTATAAAATAAAAGAGACATGAACAACTCCTAGAAAATCCTATCAAGAGATAAAATCAGTCAAAAGAAAATTATAGTAACTAAAACAAGAGATAAAATCCTATCAAGAGATAAAATAACAGTTAGATACTTGTGCAACTTGAAAGTGTTAGGACTGCAACGATGTGTTGTATCCTTATCCAAATCTTTAGGCAGGTTGATGGTTGATAATCTGAATGGCTTCAAATGGGAATTTCTATTCCAAAATGAAACCAAATAAAACACAGGACAATAAGTCATACTGATAACCACATAACAAAAAAATAAATAGAAAAAAGGTCCTACCTTGACACAGATACCACATCCAATACATAACTCCTCAGAGATGAATGCCATAAATTACAAAAACAGAAAACTTTAATAATGATTCAGCATCTTCCCTAAATCTGATTGAAACAAATAGGGGTTTTTTCATTATGAATTTCATCGAACCCTAATTGGTGGATGGGGTGATGGGGATCTGTAAAATTACCAGTCTTGACAACGGTATAACTCTTTTTGCATTCTTGACGGCACTTTTTAGGTTTGCAGATGTCAATCGGTCAGACATGATGCTGATTGATTTTTAAGAAGAAGATGATGATGAAACCACCGATTCACACACAGAACGCAGCAGCTGCTCTCTCTTCAAAGAGAATACAGGAAGGGATACAAGTCAAATTAAATTCAATCGAAGAAGATTAACAAAACAAAAATAAGATGAAACAAAGTATTAGATTCACGGATTAACAAGTCGTATTAGGAAAAATAGATGAAATGAAACCCTAAAAACCAGACGATTAAAAACCCTAAAAATCGAGAAACTTATGATGATAAACACTTACATAGATCGATGAATGAAGATTATTGAACAGATTGAAGAGATTTTAGTGATGGCTTCTCGACTAATGGTTTCACCAAGGTTCATCGATTCATCGGATGAGAGGAAAAGAAGAGAGGCATGAGCATAAGAGAGAAATGAAAAATGAATACTCGATTTGTCGATTCCCTTGGGTATATCCTGAAAATCATGCATGTGAATGGCACACGCATGGGGGAAATATCCTCTAGTATAACTGATCGTGGGTGGAAACATAATGCTACGCATGTGAATGGCACACGCACATATTCAAGGTGTGACCAAGCGTGTGACTCGCACGCCTATAAAAAAATTCATGTGACTTACTTAGCTTTAAAAAAATTGTTACTAATTTTTTGTAACGGCCATTTGTAACGGGAATTTTGTAACGGCCACAAAGCCGTTACGAATGCCTGTTACGAATCCGGGAATTTGGTGTAGTGAACAACAAGTTATGCATTAGAAATCGGAAGGAAGTTTAGATAATAAGTAACCGATTAAAAACCAATCGGTAATGTAATACTACACAACATAACCGATTATGCGAAATCGGTAGTCATGTACGAATATTGTCTACCGATTAACGACATACACAAATGAACAATTCTTCTGTATAAAAAACTTCAATAATCGGAGGGACTATAAATTCATAAACCAACCGATTATTAAATATCAATAATCGGACATTTATTCATGTATACAACTTCCGATTGTGAGAAATTGAAGCTTTCAATTTGGGGATTTTTTCATATTCGGCAGATTAATACATCAAAATATATCCGATTATTGATAATCGGTAGATATTTTACTAAATTAACTACCGAATATATGTCGTTCATGTCCTTCAATGCATGCAGAAATCGAATTTTCACGTTCGAAAACACACACAAACGCACATAACATGGATAACATGGGTATTAGAGTTTGTTAACAACATACCTGTATGTTTGATGCATCGTTAGCTTCGATCTCGGGTGATTCTCCATTTTCTTCCATGAAAGCGTCATCTAGGGTTTCATCTCCATCAAAGTTTGGATCATTCAACAAATACCCCAAATCGTCATCTCTAAACGGTAGTGAACCTTGAACTTCAACAAATTCACGTCCTTCTTCGTACCCATCCATGTTTATGGAAGTTGGCAAAAATCGGAAGTTGGCAACACATACCCACTTCTTCTTCTTTTTCTTCTTCTTCTCTCACTCAATGAGTTATCTCACAATGCCTCAAATTTTTTTTCCAAACACGTATATATAGACCCCAGCCTACCGATTACAAAGTTTGCTTCCGATTATTTTATGAAACTACCGATTATTGTTTTGGCTACCGAATATTTTAGTTTTTGGCAAAGGTTGAATCCGGGGCCACTTATAATCGGTAGGTTTATAAGTTGTAAAGACTACCGATTATGGTAGATTTCAAAATTCATCACATGAAGGATTTTAGAAAAAAACTCAATTTGGGGCAACTGTATAATCGGTAGGTTGTGGAACCTATTTGTCTTACGATTATGGCTACATCCAAATCACAAACCACATGGTTATGCATGGCTCTGTACACTCCAAACCTATGGAATTTGGCAAGGGTTCGATCTGGGCTCCTTATAATCGGTAGTTTGTTAAGTTGGATAGACTACCGATTATGGTATATTTCAAAATTCATCACATGAAGGATTTTAGAAAAAACTCATTTTGGGGCAACCCATAATCGGATGGTTTGGTAATATATTTAACTCCCGATTAACGCTGCATCCAAAACACGAACCAAGTGGTTATGGCTGGCTGTGTGCACTCAAAACCTATGAAATATGGCAAAGGTTGGATCCGGGGCTCGTTATAATCGGTTGGTTATATAATTATATACCCTACCGATTATGGTATATTTCAAAATTCATCACGTGAAGGATTTTAGAAAAAACTCATTTTGGGGCAACTTATAATCGGTAGTGTATGTAACCTATTAGGCTTCCGATTATGGCTACATCCACGGCTCAAGCCAAGTGGTTATGGCTGGTTGTGTACACTCAAAACCTATGGAATTTGGCCAAGGTTGGACATGGGGCTCCTTATAATCGGTAGTATTACATGTTGGATACGCTACCGATTATAAAAGGGATTATTAGCCGAAGTATATACACAACAATCGGTAAGTATAGTTTCAATTTAACCTACCGATTCACCTTTAACCTACCGATTATGGTGTAGGCTCCCGATTATATAAGGGCATATTGGCCATTTTGAAAAATCGAAGATAAGAGTAGCTTAGATTTACGTTTGGGTGACCTTTTTTGTCTTTTAGTGTCGCCCCTAATTCGTTTGGGGTCGCCCCTAAAAGTGTCAGGTTAAAAATGGCCAGAAATCACTAATAACAAATGCAAATGAAATACTCCAAGGCAACATTGTTGGGTGGGGTCAATTGATTGGCTTAGTTAGTAGATACTAGATCCTGCAGTCAGCGTTGATCTAATCTTCCCAAAGATAAACGTGTCAAGTGATGAGAGCCGGAGTACCTACCAAATTCTACTATTACATAGACAGTAGTATGTCCAAAATATTCTCTTCCCCAAATCCTGTACAGTAGTAATTAACTCATCACCTCCTCTATAAATGCATTTACATACACCTACCTACATTGTCTCATCACCTCCTCACTTGCACTACAGAGAGAAAATAAACTTCAGAGCTTCATTTCACTGTAATGACTGCTTCTTCAAAAATCCACCTCTTCAAGAAATTGGGTATCTTCTTGGACTTTGAATCTCTTTTTCTTTTTCATTTTTTTTTTTTTTGTTCATTTTCGGTTTTTAATATTTAATGTGGATTTGTTTATATGCTTATGCAGCAATAGCAGCTGGAAGCCCTAATAACTATTATCTAAATCCATCTGAGAATTTATGGAAGATAGCATCAAAGTGGAGAGTGGTTGAACATGAAAATGTTATTGATTTGACAGTTGATATGATTGGTATCGGGGGTAGTCCTGCTGGTTTAAAGGATGGAGTTTGCATTAATTTGAAAGAAAAGTTTATTAATACTCCAATGTAGGGAAAGATGGATACAAGAAGCCTGCTGGTTATGCTGATAAGAAGGGGATGAAGAATTTCAATATTGAAATGAATCCTGAGTTTCTTAAGTTGGGAATTAAGAGTGATGACATCAAAGGTTGGGAGGGTATTTCAAGGATGTACATCTCCAAACTTAATGATGAAGAAATCAGAAAGTATGATGAAAGGAAGAATGATCCTGAACCCGAAGCTGAAGAAGAAACTTATACTATGACGGTCAATGTTTCTTCAGAGTCAGACTTGTTTAGAATTTTTAAGAAATGGTGAAGAACTAGCGTTGTCTGAGTTTGGTTTAGTAGTGCATGGTAAGGGAAATGGAAGGTGGTCTTGTTTAGAGTTTTTAAGTTTGCTGCTGCTGCTGTTGTCTTTTGAATTTCTTTCTAGATTTTCTTTTTCTTCCGGGGTTTATTTTATATATGTCTTTTATGATTTCAGCTTTTAGATATATAGGCCTTTTGAAAGTTGTTTGAAGATTGATTTTCTGATCAGGAGATTATAATGAGTCAAATCCTTAATATCTTTAATACAATGAGTCAAATCCTTCCATTTCCATTTTTATGAATTGTTTTGGTCAAGAAAATACGTGCAGCTTCAAACATAAATTTTAATGGTGTCAAACAAAACTTTTACAGAGATTCTCCACAATGAAGAAGAGATCACAGAAGTTTTTGTTGTTTAGTGTCTACTATCTCTGTAAATTCAGCTTTGTTGCTGCCCTCAATTTAATGGTAAAGCTTAGGAGAAAGCCAAGGTCACACGCAAAGCAAAATATCACAGATTGGGTAACTAAATTCAAAATTTGAAACCCTGAGCAAAATATCACTGTTGTACCTTCAAATCCTATCCCAGAGCACAAAGATTTACTTGTGAGTGAATTTTCCACTTGGAATTGTAATGCATGCCAATTAGGTAGCTAGGGGCTCCCGTACTCATTTTGGATGGCAATTACTATATATCTTAGTGCATTGGAACAGCGACCAATCTAAACATAAACAAATGTCAGTAACAATAACATCTTCCTAGCAAAACAGTACTGTGATTCTGTGAAAAGTTAATTTCATTAAATCTAATCTTCTTCATTTCTGGTTTCATTTTTGGCACTACCCACTACAAGTGAAATCAAGTAAACAAAGAAAAGGAGAACAAATAGAAAGTGAAGAAACTATGAAGGCAGAATACAAACTGAAGAGATTTCTTTGTCTCAGCTCTTGTACTGATCAAGAAAAACTACAGAGAATGTTAGAACAAAGAAGAAAAGCAAAAGAAAGGTTCTGCTGCTGCTGTTGTGGTCAATGGCTTGTGTGAGCTCCTTGTTACCCATATCTACGTTGTTTGTAGCTTCAAGTGCCTGTGATTGGAAACCAAAAGGAAAGAATATCAAAAGTCAAAGTTCCAAAATAATTGGTCAACTTATAAACAAAAACATACAAAAACCAGCCAAAATCAAGACACTTGATTTGGTGGAAAATACAAGGACTGGATAAATGCAAATTATGCAATCAGATGTATGGGTTAATGCAATTTACTAATTTGTTATCGTTTGGAAAGTAAAAAAATCGCCTACTCTATTACCAAATTAACCTCAACATTTACACATGATTGATGGTGCAACAAAAACGTAAATAGACAAAAGTCAATATAATTACGGCGGTTGAGGATTTTTTTTTCAGTAATAAATGCACAAAATAGGCAGAGGAAAATCTGAGCTTAAGATAAAAGAACAGGCTAAACTGTTAAAAAGCAAGAAGGCGCCAACCTGTTCATACAAAAACTCAATCTGCTGAGCCTGTTGGAGTACATGTGTGGACATGAGGTGATTTAGGGCAGACATTTCGACCATCTTCATTTCAGTTTCTTGCACAGGATCCAGAAGATTAGACAACTCTACCTAAAATGGAGAAGCAAAACAGATCAGTATACTCTTATACATTTTCAGAAAGCAAAAAAGGTTTCTGAAGTCATTTAAAGGTAAAATTATAATCACCTGAAGAGCCTGTGTTTCATCATCCAAGAGCTGTTGCTGAACCCAAAGAGGTTCTGGTGGAAACACGTCTGGCTCCTTGACCTCTACATGTACAGATTTAGATGCATCCGTTGAGTGTGAAATGGACACCTTTTGCGGCTTTCTTCTCGGTGTGGCTCTATTAACAGCTTCTTGAAATCGTATGACTCTTAACTGGTCAAACTGAGCAGTTACCCCATGAAGCCTCTCACTGAGAATCAAAACCTGTACTTCGTCAAAACAGCAGACACGAGAATGTAAAGAATCGAAATGATCAAAAGGACGGGTTAAAGGAAGAAGCATAAAGTGTCTGCATACCACACCGTGTCTGTGAGACACAATGTCAGCTTGGGAATTGTCAACCATAATGCCAAGCCATGGCCTTGAAGTCCTGTTTTTATCTTCATCTTTTATCTATATCTGCTCCTTGCACGCTTTTATGAAAACCCCAACCTGCACAAACGTGGGTAGTTAGAAGATAAAAAAGTAAGACAGGTTGAAAATATTTTGACAAAGATGTTTCTGGGCAGCGGAGTACAAGTTTTCAGATTAACATGCCAGAAAGCAAACCTACTTTCATCTTCCACCAACGCAATAGGTAGAAATATGACAACTAACAGCTAATTTGAGTAATAATGACAATCGACAAGAATAAAGAAATCTGAACTTATTTATCTCTGAAGTTCTGATTCAGATAATAAAGACATAATCAAGCATAGGACAAGTCAATCTTTGGTTATGTGACTTTGTGGCTAATGAAGATCCAATTTCCCCAAACCAGATAAAACAATAGGACAACTTACTTCATGCTCGATGCTGTCCCTTTCCTGCTCAGTTGTCCGGTGCCGCTCCACATAATCCTTCCGATGCTTCACAATGAACTTAGCCAAGGCTTCAATATTTCCAAGCTAAAAAATGGCAAGAGAAATAAGAACTAGCAGAAACACTATTAGCAACAAGAAAAGATGACAAGAATCTCTGAGTATATAGTTGTAATGCATACCGTTTTCAGCGCAGCTTTAGTAAAGGGAGACTTCTGTCTTGGCTTGCAGATGATAAAAGAAGCTAATATTGAAGCTATTTTTGACTGTCAAAAACACAACAGAATCATAAATTAGAATTTGGTATACCCAAAAATAAAACCAGACTTCAAAAGTTTCCTCTACCTCATCATATTCTAGGGAAAGAGCTACAGAGAGAACAGTGTCCTTCAAATCCTCGGTGCTATCCCTTACTCCTGCCATCCCTTCATCATCCACCACAAACATATTCAGTACTAGTGGATAACCTGTGCCATACTGGCATGGACACGAACAGGTTATTTTTAGTGTTTGCTGGCTAATTCAATTTGGTATGGTTTCACCACCAACAGCATATACATGGAAGACCGGTTCCGACATCAATGTGGCGGTGGTGGCGGCAATGGTGCTGGTGCTATTGGTGGTGTCAGTGGCAGTGGTGCTGCTGGTTCCTACATCAACCTCATGCCCTCTATTGGACATGATGTTATATGAGTGGTGCAAAAGTTTACTTGGACTCATATTTGGGCATGGGAGACTGAATGAAACGTTACAATGTACACCTGTTACATTCATACTAAAAGTGTAAGTGTCAATAGCTTACACCTATTGCTTTCCGCGTCCTCTGGGGTTGGTCTGTGTTCCAAAAATAATTTGAACACATCATGGTGACCTGACACACTATGTGTTCTTAGTGTCATCTATTAACATTACTTGGCAAGGGCTAATATAATGTAATATCGTAACATTACTTGTTCACACAACATGTTTTTGAAATATACTTGAAACAATTACTGCATATACATTTGCCTGAATATATGCCTGAATGTATTCGTGACCATTCAATTCAGTGTGATCGCCATGAATTAGAACAATGCAGGGCCAATTTTTCCTGAAACCTGATAACTAATAAGAATAATACCACCAGTTCCAAGTTCTTCGATGTTTGAGGCAAAATCCCTTCAAAGGTGGCTGAACATAGTCTAGAGCTCTCTAATTAGATGACTGTAGTCCAATGTATTAATTAGCTGTGGGTCGCAAAATCCTCCAATGATGCAAATTTGAAGGGGATGGAGGGATGTGTTCCACGGATCATGAGAAATTAAAATTGCTAGCTACTTCAAGAAATAATAAGTAAGTTAATTAGGAGACTCACTTGTAATCTTAACAATGAGGCCTTGCACCCTAAGATCTGAGGAGAGAGCCAGCGAAGTTAGATCCTACACTAAACTCCATCAGACCAATGCTTCATAAACTGCAATATAACCCCAAAGCTTATTAGCCTTATTTGTAATCGAAAACAGTTCCTGAGATAATTTCTCAGGTCCCAACGAAAACTCCTAATGAAGTTATACATGAAGTATCAGGTTTTCAAAACTATGCAACGACTTATAACTATGAAACCAAATACTTTACTAGTTGCAGAGTAAGATAGAATCTACCAATAAAACTTAGCACGATATGTATACAAAAAGGAACTACATAATTACTCATCTGCTTTGATGGCATTTATAGTTAATCATTTTTTATGATCATTTCCCCAGCAATAAGGAAGTTGTTAAACATTTGACAGTCTAGAGCTTGGAAACACCCAACTTGTTCAACACAAACATGTGTGATTATTTTGCTTATTATAAATGTGCCTACTACTTGTTTTAAAAATGTGGTTACTGCTTATCTTAATCAATCACAACAAAGCATAAACCCATTCAAGCACATCAACAGATTAAACCCATAATTAGTATTCTTTTACAGAACTCATTATGTGTATTTTCACAGGCTTAATTGTCAAGATCACAATCTACTGATTAAATCTTCTTGATCATACCTGAATAGAACGTTGACTGTTTCTTAATGAATTATAATTCAATATTTTCTTAAAACACCCCAATTTCAAAATTAAATGAAACCCCAAAAATACTAATATAGAACCCTAAGTTCATCCAAACGTACCTAGTCCAATTTCAAAATTAAATGAAACCAAAAATAGAAATCTAACTTTAATCAAACACACCTGAAGAGAGATTTCGATTTCGATGGAGAAGAAATGAACCGAAAGAGTAGAAGGAAATTATTGGTGCTGTTCGATTTTGTTTTAGTAGAAAGAAGTAATGAAGATAGGTATTTGTCCTCAGAACAACTGCAGTGGTGCGACCATAACCAAAGAGCAAAGAGCAAAAAAAAAACTAAAATTTGGGTTTAGTCCGTATTGTAACATGGTGGAGGAGACTAAAATTTAGTCAAGGCGCAAACTTTGAAGTTACGCCTCAATCAGTATGATCCGATTACAAATCTCGTCCCATTTCTTTTCTTTTCTTTTTTTTTTATTATTATTGTTGGGGCGCAACTCAAAGTTGCGCCCAATTTTTTTTTTTTATTGTTGGGGCGCAACTCAAAGTTGCGCCCTATTGGGCGCAATTTGGAATTGCGCCCCATTTTTTTTTTTTAATTATTGGGAGCAACTTTGGAGTTCGCCCCATCGCGCAACTCACTTCCAATTCCGACTCCACTAAAGACCAAAAAAGTAAATATAAATGCGGGTTTTGGTTATAGTCCGGTCTTTAAAATTTCCTTTCCGTCTCCACTGCGTCTGTTTTTTACCAAAAAATTTGGTTATACTCCACGACCGTGGATGCTCTCAGGTCGTGTGAAAATAACGAAAATATGGTGAAGAGTGAAGACGCAGGTCACGCAGGCATGAAAGAAAACACGGAGGGGCAATTTTGACAAAAATTGAACGAAAACTTTGAGGTTGAGGGACACCAAACCAAACAACACCAAAAGTGATAGATGTACTTGGGATTATCCCGAAAAGCACGCCGGAGGAGGAGGAGGAAAAAAAAAAAAATGGACCCACCCTTCCCTTTACCCATCCTAATATTGGAGAGTTTCACAAGGACCATACGAATACGATTTCCTCCCTCGGTGAGAGGAAAAATGAAAGAAAGAGTCCCAACGGCAACGATACACAAATTTTTTTTTTTTTTTTTTTTTGTTTTGACAGAAAAAGGGCAAATTAAATTAAAAATTAGCTATCATTGAAAAGATGAAGGCTAAAAAAGAGAACAAATTAGTTGTTACCAACCACAACATCCCAATTACAAATTAAGGTATTCAAAGAGTAACCTTCAAAAAGATTGGTGGTTAGAAACCAATGAAATAGAGTACACTTAACTGAAACTATCAACTGACTGATAGGCCTTCTCGAATGTCTATATAGTCGACAATTGCGTTCCTTCCAAATATTCCACCAAATAGCGAAAAGAAGTAATCCCCGGATCTTCTTCACCATACGGCTGCTCTTCTTATTAGACCACTCCCAAATACTCGCCTTAATGTTTTCCGCAAAAACCCGTCTCACCCCGAAGCTATCCAAGAAATAATGCCACACTTTCCTAGTTTCTGAACAATGCAAGAATAGATGGCTATTTGTCTCTTCTTGATTCGCACAACGCATTGACTTGAGTTTACTTTTCCTGCTCTGAATAAGTAGTCTAGAGTTGGAGCCCCTTTGTGACACAAAGTCCAAACCAAAAAAGATACCTTGAGTGGTATTTTAGGATTCCAGACTTGCTTATAGGGAAACATAAGAAAACCATCTAAATCTAGAGATGTATAGCAGCTAGAAACAGAGAAATTGGAACCGAAATTCCACAGTTTAACATCATCCACCGTAGAGTCCAGAACTGAATTAGAGAAATTCCCTAATTGCATACATAAGTAATGCAGCAACATTCCTAATCTCATTCTCATTTAATCTTCTTCTAAAGTTAAAATTCCAAGCTCCCTCATTAGAAATCATGTCCCTAACAGTAGCTTTCTTGGTTCTAGAGATTCTATAAATACCAGGATATCTCTCTTTTAAACTAATATCACCAATCCATTTGTCTGTCCAAAAATGAATACTTGTTCCATTGTGCAGGACCAATCTAGTATTTTGAATGACATAATCTTTTGATTTAAGGATGTCAGCCCAAAGACTATGTCCTACAGTTTTTGAGTAAGAATTAGGAAAAAGAGAATTATGAGTACCTCCAAATTTCTCACGAACAATGCGCCTCCAAAGTGCAGCTTTTTCAAATACATATCTCCATATCCATTTACAGTGAAGAGCCTTATTAACTATCTTTAGTTTTTTGATTCCAATGCCTCCTCTTGACTTAGGAAGAGCTGATCTTGACCAAGACACCCAACTCCTTTTCTTCTTTGCATCAGACGACCCCCACAGAAAATCCCGCATGATCTTTTCAATCTCCTGTATCACGGAAACCGGCATCTTAAACATTGAGAGGTAATAAAGCGGCAACCGGCAATGACACTTGTTGATGAGTGCTAGCCTTTGGCCCTTTGATAAATACTTCCTCTTCCACGTGCTCGACCTTTGTCGACACTTCGAATTATTAAGTCCCAAATGACCATTTTTGAACTTGCTCCCAAGCGGAATACCCAAGTAGTTTATTAGAAATGTAGTCAACTGACACCCAAATTCAGCCGCACACAAATCTCCATTATGAGTTTCTCTTATCCCTGCAATAGCGCTTTTCCGAAAATTTACCTTCAAACCAGCCACCATCTCAAATGAAAGAAGAATACTCTTTAAATTTCTTATTTGTTCAACAGAGTCATCTAGGAAAATAATTAAGTCATCTGCAAATTGCAGGTGATTTATAGTAGTACCATGAGGAGAAACCAAAAAACCAGAAATTAGTCCATCACCCACTGCTTTTTTAAGCATTAAGGACAGAATTTCCATTACCATTATGAAGAGAAACGGAGATATTGGGTCTCCCTGCCGGACTCCTTTTTGACTTTTGAACATCTTCGTAGCCTCACCATTGATAAGAACCGAGAATCTAGCAAAGGACAAACACCACCTGATCCAACTTCTCCATAAAGTACCAAAACCAAATTTAGCTAGGCACAAATCTACACAATTCCAATTTATATTATCGAACGCTTTCTCGAAATCTACCTTACATACAATCCCAGCCTTATCTCCTTTTATCCTCGAGTCTATTAATTCTGCTGCTATCAAAATGCCATCATTTATCTGCCTATCGTGGACATAAGCACCTTAGAAATCAGCAATAATACAAGGGAACACTTTCTTCATTCTTTCAGTCAGTAACTTAGAAATTATCTTATAAACGCTCCAAATAAGACTAATCGGCCTAAAGTTCTGTAATGAAACCGCTCCATTGATTTTTGGAATGAGCTTCCAATTAGTGCAGTTGAGTCTCCAATCCAAAGCTGCAGTGGTCTCGAACTCTTCGATAACTAACATCAGGTCTACTTTTATGATGTCCCATGAAATCTTAAAAAATTCCATGGTGAAACCGTCCGGACCTAGCGCTTTGTTATTGCCAAAATGCATAATTACTAACTTTACCTCTTCTTCGGAGAATGGCTTCTCAAGAGCAATACTATCAGCAAGCGGAATAGTAGGGAATTCGAGACCATCAAATCCAGACCTAATAATATACTCTTCAGAAAACAAAGAAGTGTAAAATTTTTCAGCTTCAGCAGCAATCATACCTTTGTCATAGCTAATAGAGCCATCAATTGAGAGACAATTTATGTTACTGCAGTTGTATTTGAAGGAAGCTAGCTGATGAAGATACCTTGAGTTTCTTTCTCCGTCTTTAGCCCACCTTTGTTTTGCTCTCTGGCCCCATTTCCTGGCAAGGTCAAGAGATAAAGATTTATGCTTAATCCTTGCCATTTCTCTCTCAATCACATCAACTTGTGTCAAGTGAGCATCTTCTTCCATTATATCCCAGCTATCAATAGCCTCTTCCAACTGGTCTACCTTATACTGAATATCACCCAAAGATTTTTTTAATTTTTTTATGAAGAACTTTAGACTCTACAATTTTTTAGCAAAAACAAAACTAGGTTTGCCAAAAAACGTCAGATTTCACCACCAAAGATCCAAATTAGGGAGAAAAGTAGGATGCAACAATAAGTAGTTATCAAGTCTAAAGGGAGCTTTAAACTTAACTCCTGAATTGCAACAAAGCATAATGGGAGTATGGTCTGATATTGGTATTTTGAGTCTCATTTGCAGAATTGCAGGACAATGAGCTTTCCAATCATCTGTAACCAAAAATATGTCAAGCCTTACCAGTATTGGAGGTTGCTGAGAATTAGTCCAAGTGAAACTGCCACCAGCCATTGGGAGATCAATCAGTTCATGTCTGCTCACAAAAGACTTGAAAAATCTTCTACTAGTAATACAACCACCAGAACAATTCCTTTCTGATTGAGTTAAAATTGCATTAAAATCTCCTCCTATTACCCAGGGATCCTCAAAGACAAGTCTAATATCCGATAGCTCTTGCCAATATTGCATGTAATCCCCATTTTCAGTAGCACCATACACAAAAGTAAAACACCACACAAAGTTATCACTGCAATTCCTAAACTTAATGGATATAGAGAAGGCACCAATGAGACAATCCTCCATCTGCAAAACCCCCTCTTTCCACATAATTATGATGCCTCCAGAAGCACCTATAGATGGAAGATGAATGAAATTACAAGCATTACTGCCGCATAACGATCTGATTAAGGCTTCATCAACCAAATCCTTTTTTAGTTTCCTGGATAGCACAAATTGTTGCATTATTCCTCCTAATTGAATTACGAATTGCAATAATGCTTTCTTCTTGCCCTAATCCTCTAATATTCCACGACAATATTTTATGATCCATTAGAAGATACCAAACCCACTGACATATCAATCGGATTAAAACCAATATTCTCAATTGATTCATTATCAAAATTACCAGAGAGAGCTTCAATTTTACTTCCATCAGGTGAAAGATTATCACACCCATCTTCATCTTCAACATTAAAAGTACCCAGTCCATCATCATCCTCATGAGCTGGGATTTCCATTGCTGCCCCTGAATCCGAGTTTCTCATAATCAAAGCTTTACAAATACTTCTTGTAGTTGGGTGATTCGTAGAAACTCCAATAGATTTGCTAAAGCGAATCTGTGAATCAATTATGGTTTCAATGGAGGTTTTATCTGAGTCTGTGGAAGAAAGGGTTAAAGCTTCAACAGTATCTAAAATAAACGAAGTATCATCAAGTGATGTAAATCTATTTGCCAAGCTGGGACTCGAGGAAGCATCTAACGGTCTAGAACTAGACACCGGCACGACTTGTGAAGGGTCAGTTGAGCTTCTCACCAGACACGCACCAGTTTGTTTGGTACGTAGAGTAACCCATGGATGTAAGTTATTAGAACCCAGATTCGAGTTACTAATCCGACCCGAGAACGCACCCAAATCACTACGACTTCCCCTTATCAGTCCTATCGGACACCCCAGCCTGCATGTTAATCCAAATTTTTGAGCTCTTGGTGTTTGTTTGAATTTGAAATTGCTGGAGAAGAAACCGGCAAAGACGAGTTTTCCTGAGAAATGGAGCCTTGAGAAATTGGAGATTTGACCGATTCTTCCTCCGCAGAACTGGTCTTACTGGAAGGTACGACTACTGCCGATTTGATTGGATGCTTGATGATTGAAGCTTGCTGATGATCATGCATCCATTCAACTGATAGCACAAGGCCATTGAATTGGACTACAGCAGGGATGTTGGAGATATCACATTGAACCTTGATTTTGCAGCTGTTAAGCTTCGTAAAAAATTTGCTGACGACACACAAGTTGCTGTACAGAAAAATCATAGAAAAATATTGGAATTTGTTGAGCCGGATGGCGAACTGTTGCAGTCCAAAATTTTCATATGCCTAATTGATTGCCGTGTTGTTCAAAAAAAAATTCAATTTTTTTTATACGTTAAACAAAATGTCGTTTTCTATATTGTTTCAAACGGCAAACAGTTTGCCATGTAATGAAGATTTTCATTATTGAGTTTTGGGTGAAAGGGAGTTTCCCTCTACCTATAGTTTGATCATATTATGGATAGAGGGAAACCACCGTTCACCTCAAAATCAATCGACCATTCGAAAGCCTTCATTATACGATAAACCATATGAAAAGTTAGGATTCAGACGACATTTTGTTTGTTGTTGATTTAAAAGAAAATCTTATCAAACGTCACTTTGTTAGTCGTCCAAAACAAAGTTCCAATATTTTTTATATATTCTTTACTAATTTTGGATCCGGCCAATTAACTTTAATTGATTTTATTTTTATCTTTTAAATTTATAGATAATTTGTGGGTCCTTTGACTTGAGAGTAACTCTATCCATCCCATGGTAGAATTTATTGTCTATCCCTCATCTAATTTGAAAGGGATATAGTGTTTTAACACTTTATCCCATGTCCATTGCTCTTAGTGAAAAAATTTAATTTCAACAAAAAAGAATAAATGTGGTAGGACAGATGTGATCTTATCATTAACAACGACACACAAACACATAATCTTGGATATCTCACCATGTTTATCTTTGCAATAGATATCCAAGAGTACACAACATTACTTGTACAAATGAAAAAGATAACGTACACTTCTACTTGGTAAAAAAAACTGAACTATATGATGATGCTTATTTTATCCCTATACTAGTCTAGGAGCTTTGTGCTTTCTATGTCAAGGCGACTGCTAAGGTCAAATGTGACCTTGCAGGTGCATTTTAATGAAGAGGAATTTGATCAAGGCATGGGAGACGATTGATGAATCTTTATTATTTGACCTTAGAGGTTACCATTTTTGACATTTGCCCTGATTTTGATCCTCATCTAACCTTGGTTTCTGACTTGATTGATGACTATTCTTTGACTTCCACATAAGCCGAAAGATTTGCTTGCAATTTTGATTGTGAAGAGGACTGGTAATACAACAACAAAAGAATTTATAGTACGTCGAGAATATGTGCGTCTAGCTTTAGAGTGGATAAAAGACCATCATAGGTATTATCATGGTATATTCATTAGTGATGGAAACATAAATGAGTTTCCTGAGGATGGTGTTCCTGATGATCTCCCACATATAGATGGTGTTGGAACAATTGCCGAATTATGCCTGCACACCAAATAAAATCAAACACGAAACAAATTGTTATGGCTGAGTCGCGGACTAGGTCGCTTTCTTTAAGACGTTTCGCGGCTCTGCCCAAGATTGTGCAAGCACTTCTTCAATGGCGCGTCGTCCCCAGGATAAAACAGCCGAGATCAATCTCTTACACAATCACTCTTGCACGGTGAGAGGATGTGAAACTTCTACACTTCATTCTTGCTCAGAAACTCTTTAGAAAAACCAAGGATGATCACACACTTGTTTTTCTTTCTCACACAAATTCATTTTTCTTTCAAACTAAAAAAACATAAATGAAAACTCTCTATAAGAAAAAGGCTTCTAAAACTCTTCTTCTTCTCATTTTATTTTTCCAACCAAAATTCTAATTTTTTTACTCAAGAGTTTCAAAAATCATTTTTAAATGCTATTGAAAAATGTTATTATGGTGGAGTTAACACCACTAAAACCACAAATACATAACGGTCAAAATTAATGCAAAATTAAATTTTCTTTTGTGGAAAACATAATTAAGATGTTAATTAACATCATTAACTCATTCAAGAAAAAACGGTTTTTGACATTAACTCAAACAAATTTATTCTTTAAGATGAAGAATAATTTTCATATTAAAACCATTTTAATGAGACACTAATTTATTAGAAATAAATAATGTTTTTAAAACATATATTCCCAACAATCCCCCACTTATATTTTTCAAAACATTGAGCAAGAACGTACAGAGTTGTGCATAAGCAAAGGTGTCTCGCGACTTGAACCTTTACGTAGTGTTAATAGGGATTCTTAAAATCTGACCATAGAGTGAACATAAGTCTTGAACTCTATGAGATAAAAAGATTGCTTAACACACACGACTATACTAGTGTAAAGTCTATAGCCAGCACATTACGGCCCTGTGCTTGTATCCCAGTTTTAATGAATGATCTAGAGAACTGCCCATATTCTCAGAGAAAGTGGCCACACTTTCACATTCATATAGGTGAGTTTATCAAGAGTACTCCTGAAAGTACCCCACTCTAAATAGAGATATAAACATCATTAAGAGTTTAAAAATTAAAAATTAAAATTAAACTCAGCCTCTACTCGATTCAGGACATCATGCCGTGGGATGAATTCTTCAAAAGCATGATTCTTGCATCTCCATATCATCTATGACTTCGTCTAGTCCCTTTCAACCTATTTCTAGGTTGGGTATCCATCACAGATGACTCAGTCTCAATGGGCATCAACCTCATCCCTAAGATGTATTCACATCTTCTTATCAATCCTTTCGTCAAAGGACTAATGAAAACTCTTTTCAGACACTATATAATCCATTCTCATAATATCAACTCTTATAGTTGTCGTTTCATGCATTCTCAATTCTTGCAATAGCCGCGTACTATCACATTGGATTAATATGTCTGTTCCTCTATCTATTAGAGGATCGAATCGCTACATCCCTTAAAGGATTCAACTGAAAGGACGTCCAATCAGCTTCGCAGTATCCTTAAAGGATTGCGGTAACCATTTAGATAGTGTATTTCTAGGCGTAAGATGTGTTTGAAACACCTCATAACCTTCTCAATATTTTACCAATTTTCCATACCAGGATTGGTAAATCTGAATATAAAACCCCCACTATGGAAGCAATATATTACACCCCCACTACAAAAAAACTTATATATATATATATATATATATATAGTCAATCACGTAGCAAAGAAGCATACTGAGCTACCATACTCATGTCTAGTGCAATCACACACAATCTCAAAATCATTAGCACTAAACCAAATGAGTTAAAACTTATTTACAGTCAGACTATATATATTTCTGTCTCTTTTAAAAATTCTATTTTCATTGAAATGAAAATTGATCCAAAGAAAGAAAAAATTCGTTTCAAAAATATACACCATATTCACTCAAGTCTTTCATGTCAAATAGCAAACTAAGCATGTTCTCGGTTTCATTTTCATCCTTATGCATACAAAACAAAGAGTATTGTGCATTTCACTTTCATCAATTCTGAAATCATTCGAATGAATCAAGTAAACAATTTTTATTTTATAAATTGTTTTAAAGTTGTTTTTCAGAATATAAATGATAACTTATCTAACTTATATGATTTCTTTTATTGTAGAAACTACACAGTTTTCCATGCTTGGTTTACATAGATTCTCATCCTTAACTTACACAAAAGTATATATTTCTACTTATGACTATAACAAATCATACATTGTAGAAACAATATCAACAAAACAAGCATGTAAGTTATTTAGCGACATGAATGTAAGAGTCAACAATTTTCTGTTTGTCTTTCTAAAAACAATAGGCTCATAAAAACTTTTTGCCAAAGATTTAATAGTTTGAAGAACAAAGTTACTCTCTATAAGAAGTTATCTTTCAAATTATAAGCAACAAAATATTCATGACTAAAATTTAGTCTCACTATCTATGCTTTTCTAGGTTCATTCTTAGTGAATTACTTGTCACCTTCATTTTTCTAGTTCCTCTAATCAAATGTGTTAAAGCATAGGATATGGAACCCCCACTATTTTTTGACTCAAATAAGAATTTCAAAACAATATCCAAAGATCCCAAAAATTGTGAAAAACTAATAAACCAATGATCTAAACCCAAAACGTTTTGCACAATATAGAGAAAAATTCAAATAATTTTCGTAAAGTCAATATCGCCTAATTCACGACTCAAATGATCATATTTAATACAAGCTACTAGAAGCATCGAGCTAGTATTTATAAAATTCTCAAATATTTTATTTCACTAAAAAACATTGCAAGTTGCGTAGATTTCAAAGTGTACATGCTTTTATGAGTTAGGTAAGATTACATACATGTTACTCAAAAGTTCACCAAATTTATAAGAAACTATAACATGCTCTCATTCGTTACTAACTCATTCATTTCTTAAAAAGCATGACAAAATCTCATATTTCAAATATTCAAAATTCAATTCATGTTATGATAAAATTGTAATATTAAATTCAAACATTTTATCCATAACCTATCATTTGTAGTAGTGCAATGATCAAATTCAAAAAATTTGTGATCTCAATCTTGTTAATAACAAGATAGGCGGAAACTAGAATTCTTCTCATTTCGGAAGTATGAACATCTTTAACAAGATTGTTCTACCCAAAGTAAACTTTGAGATCGTACCAATACCGAAAATCCTAGTGATGTGAGTATATCTCAACACCACTTTCTTTCAAACGATTTGGTTCAACTTTTGAACCATAACCTATCAAAACAAACATGGTGTAAAACACCAATATATACCAACCTCTTGCCGTATCGACAATTCACATGAACTTAGCTTGAAAAGCGTTGTTAATAACATTTGATATCCTTACAATGCCATGCAAGAATAGCAAATGAATTCATAATCAATATTATGTTCATTTCTTGGTGAGAGTTGATATTCATATTTGTTTTGACTTGGTTTCTAATTATTTCGGTTTTGGTTTCGTATCAAATTCTATCTCATAAATTTCAAACTTATATGAGTCATATGTTTATTGTCATACTCAATAATTCTCAACATCTTGTTCCCCTAAAAATCTATTCTAAGATTGAACAATCAATTTGTTCAATTTAGAATGCCATTATTTGATCACTACAATAACTACAAATAGTTCATCAAACATACCTCAATTGCTTTTAAAGCTCAATTGGTTATAAACCATTGTGCATTCTTTGCGCACCAACAAAGAAATCAAGCAACCCCAATACTTCTCACATAGATTAATCTCCAATTTTTATTTCATTGGAAAA
Source organism: Papaver armeniacum (assembly GCA_023531295.1). Taxonomy (NCBI): domain Eukaryota; kingdom Viridiplantae; phylum Streptophyta; class Magnoliopsida; order Ranunculales; family Papaveraceae; genus Papaver; species Papaver armeniacum. The sequence continues at coordinate 194,957 of JAJJWW010008705.1, read as the reverse complement.
TAAAAACTTGCTCAAGTAAGTGAATTTTTCACTGTCACAATCACATACGTGTGAGCATTTGAAACCAAAAAATAGGTAAGGTATACACTTACATAATTACTTGAAAATTAACTAATATAGTACTCCAAGTTTCTTTTAATTTTTAAACAAAGATTCAAAGTTATATAGTTATAATATCATATATTTATAACTCTCTATCAAGCAATTTATCAAACATATGTGGTGCACTAGTTTGATCGCTAACAATAATCTTCCTTTTCATTACCAAAACAAAAGTACGAAGTACTATAATCAAAACATGATCTTTAAAGTAAATTTCTTACATCTCTAATCTCAAGTATCATGTCTCATATTTTGGACAAACATACACAACAATTCTGAAATTACCAAATCTCTCAACTTAAGTATCCAAATAGGAAATTTCAAAATGGGTTTTCAAGATAAGTTCATGATCTACAACTTTCATGTTATACACGAATCCAAAATATCAACACAAAGATCAGAAAAATGAATTCAACAAGGACTAAATTTCTGCTCGTCAGAAATTTTCAGATACACTGTGCAGTTTTCTAAAATACTTTAAAAATACTTTTCGGATTCCAAAAATTCTGAAATTTTACAGGAATGATCCTCATGATGTCTAATATACTCGGTTAAAATATCAAGACCCGATTAAATTTTGTTCAAGACACGCACATAAAACTCTATAACATGTTAAAAACGTTCGTGTATGTTCATCAATACTTTTCCATGCTAAAAATTCATGAAAAAATATCAACCATTTTACAATCCTAGTCCATAACATAAAATTAACTTTAGGTATCAGGTTACATAAAGTCTCAATCGTCAAATAAAATTATACTGATTATAATTCTATAAAACGAAATAAAACAATGATACTTATCGCGTTTAAGCAATTGTTGTCTTTTTGATATCCATGGCAGAATATAACGTCTTAAAATTGTTGTAACAATTGCCGAATTATGCCTGCACACAAAATAAAATCAAACACGAAACAAATTGTTATGGCTGAGTCGCGGACTAGGTCGCTTTCTTTAAGACGTTTGCTGCTCTGCCCAAGATTGTGCAAGCGGTTCTTCAATGGCGCGTCGTCCCCGGGATAAAACAGCCGAGATCAATCTCTTACACAATCACTCTTGCACGGTGAGAGGATGTGAAACTTCTACACTTCATTCTTGCTCAGAAACTCTTTAGAAAAACCAAGGATGATCACACACTTGTTTTTCTTTCTCACACAAATTCATTTTTCTTTCAAACTAAAAAACATAAATGAAAACTCTGTATAAGAAAAAGGCTTCTAAAACTCTTCTTCTTCTCATTTTGTTTTTCCAACCAATATTCTAATTTTTTTACTGAAGAGTTTCTAAAAGCATTTTTAAATGCTATTGAAAAATGTTATTATGGTGGAGTTAACACCATTAAAACCACAAATACATAACGGTCAAAATTAATGCAAAATTAAATTTTCTTTTATGGAAAACATAATTAAGATGTTAATTAACATTATTAACTCATTCAAGAAAAAACGGTTTTTGACATTAACTCAAAACAAATTTATTCTTTAAGATGAAGAATAATTTTCATATTAAAACCATTTTAATGAGACACTAATTTATTGGAAATAAATAATGTTTTTAAAACATATATTCCCAACAGATGGAGATGTCGACCGGTGGGGAAACGGTAGTCTTTCCGATGAACAAAGTAAAGAAGATAGTTATGACGGACCTCCAGAGTTGCAAGACCAAAGTTTCCATATTGATGAATTCGAAACAGTAGGTACAATTAGAGAGACTATAAACCCGGATCAACAAAGATGCATTATCAGAGCTTTGGAATTTTTTGAGGCCGATCGAACAGTCGTAGGCATGTCATTTATAGGTGAAGTTTTTATATCTCTCTAATTACTTCTTAACCAACTTATCATGCTGGCTTGAACACTTCTAGTTTAGTCTTTATTGGCATCCATTACTTCTTAATGCGATCATATAAAAATATTATAAAATCAGTACAACCTCTGACGAGATCCGTGACATAATCTTAAACCTTTTTATATAATCAATCCCGGAATCTAGCTGCCATATCTAATTGTCGTGTATAATAGTTATTTAATCATTTTTCTTTAGCTTCTTTTACTGAACTTCCATTACTCACCAACGGAAAATGGGTCATTTGTCCAAAAAAATTTAAAACACGGTTCAAATGGACGAGTAAAAAATTTTATGGGTGAAATGGACACAAAAAAAATAGCAAGGATGAAACTGGATTCATCCTGGCTTAAACTTAAAAATTAGTTTGGATGAAACCTGGATGCATCCTGTAAAATTAAAAATAAGAAAAAGTATTTGAAAATGGGCAGGATGAAACTGGTTACATCCTGCCTATTTTTAAATTTTTGTCCATTTAAACAGTATCAAAATCTAACTGTCATTTTCATCCAGGAAATTTTAATTATGGTCTTTTTAACCAATTTTGTGTCCATCAGCAGTCTTATGATATGCTTTGCATGTTGTTACAGGTGAAGTTATTTGATAAGTTTACCAAGCAAGGGTACATCATCATGGCATTCCCCGCTTTATTTCCTTTTGGGAATGCGGATTTGCGACAGTTTAGGAAGAGAAAAGCTCGTGAAAACCAGTATTTTTAGTACCTAATGAAATATTGTGATGGGCGTTTCGCTGGGGACTCAAAATTCGGGTATTTTTCTTTGAAATCATTGACGAGGTGGAGTGCATTATCTTTAGGATCAGTTTATGTCATAAACAATCCTCAAAATGGTGAACTTTCGGTTGAATGGTCTTATCAGGTGACTTCCGTTTAGCTTCTCGTGTTTCTTATTGTGCTCAACAGATTCAGGGAACTGGGGCTTATTGGTACAATAGATTAAAAGAGCTCGTAGCAATGGTGAAACAGTTAGGGCCACCTACTATATTCTTCACACTTAGTGTTGCTGACTTGCAATGGCCTGAACTGTATACACTCTTAGATTCGGAAAACAAATTAGAAACTTTAGATCCAACTGAAATGAGACGAGAAAAAGCTAGGCTACTAAACGAGAATCCATTACTTGCTTCATGGTTCTTCCAAAAAAAGGGTACTAGTGTTTTTCAAGGAATATTTGAAGAAAGGGTTTTTTTTTTTATCGATCATTGGTATAGGTTTGAGTGGCAAAACCGAGGAAGTGGACATGTCAATGGGTTCTTGTGGATTAAAGATAAACCAGATTTTTCTGGCATTGCAACGGATGAGCAAGTACGTCGTTTGATATGCGAATACTTTGACAACATGATTTGCACGATCAATCTAGACCCCACATTCACCATTAATAGACAAAATCATCCTTATTCCAAAAAATTTCCTCTGGAATACAATTTACTCAACGATGATGTTGATTATGCAGCTCTTGTTAATTGTATTATGCGACATTCTAAATGTGGAAACTACTGTACGAGGAAAAGCAAAAATACTGGGTAACAAGTGTGTCGTTTTAAGTTTCCAATGGAGATTTAATTATGTTGGAAAAACTGGGTTGCAATAGAAGATGAAATAACACAGGAAAAGAATGTAGTACTCCAAACTTTCAAGGCTCATACGATTTCTTTTAGACAATTAGTTCTACCCTCCCAATAAATTGGCGATTACAACTGGTATGTGAAATAATGCCTTCAGGATACAATGAAAGCCCTACAACGGAAATTGAATTCAAGGTTTGTACCCCTTGATCCAATCAAGAACACATGTAAACAAGATTTCTGATGATGCTTTAGAAAAGAGAGAAAACAGAGAAGGTTTTTTTTTTTCGATTATTTTTTCAACGAGTTATGGGAGATGCCATTTATAGAGGTTTTCACATCTGTTGGGAATAGACATCTTTTCACCAACCGGTTTCTCTTCACGAAACGATGAGTCTCTTCATCATCAGACATCAATGGCGTCTGTTGGATTTGAATATTCTGGATATGTTTGTAACGGTCGAAACAGTTACGTACCACCAAAAATTCTTCTAGGGGCGTTGCCCCCTAGACCCCCACCAGGGGCGGTCTCCCCTGGATATGTTTGTAACGGTCGACCAAAGCCTGGGGGCTACGCCCCCCAGGACCCCCCTTAGATAGCGCAGTTGAAAATATTCCAACAAATTAGAGTCTAAGCTTGTCTAAGATCCACCCAACAGCAATATGTATCGTTTGTTGGGGAGAAGAAATGATTCGTTGGTGAATTCTCACAATCGAGGAGTTTTGCAAACTTCGCGGGCAAACATCGATTAGTCAGGTGTGACAAGTACGCAAGCTGTTACCCAATATATTGGTAAATATGCAACAAAGAGTGAATCGTCATCTAAGAATTTCACAGAGATTTTCCGGGGAATTGCAGATGATGAACGACTACCATGTCGTGATGTAACTTTTGCAATAAAGCGATTGCTTATCAAAAATGCTTCTGAGAGAGATGTATCTGCACAAGAGGTGTGTCACTTATTGATGGCTTATAACTTGACCGATGCATTAAGGAAAGTTTTGGTTTTGAGCTTGAGTGAGAGTAAATTATTCAACTCGTAGTTGCATCGAAGAGGAAATGATGGTGACGAAGAACAATGAAGAACAAACCCGACTTTCTTTGGAAGGTATTTGCAAAGACCAGTAACATTTGAGAACACACCTCTAATTGTAATGGCAAAGAAACATTATTATGTTCGTAATGGATGGTCCACATACATGGTTGAGGTTGTAATTAGGATTTTACCTGAATTGGACGGTAATATATATCATGCCGAACTGAAATATGGGAAATGTAATGTTAGTGTACTAGTGTAATAGGAGTGTCAACTTTATATTTAGTTATGTAGTGGGTGTAGCATATCCACAAGTTGTAAGGTCTATTGTAGACCAAGTAGAAGAGTCATCTCTACAACTCAATGAAATTAGAGAGAGAGAGTGAGAAGAACCAAAGAGGTTCCCACTACTCCATTATCAAAATCATCCATAAACATCTATCTTTATCACCCAAACATCCAACAAATGGTATCTAGAGCTTAAATCTATTAGATTTGATCTTGGTGAGTGAAAAAATCAATTTCTACCCATTAAATCAAAAAATCAGCAACATTTAAAGTTTTCAAAATTTAGATCTAGAAAAGAAAAAACCCAATTTCTTCAATCAATCATCAACCAAATCAATGGCAAGTAGTAGTAACTCAAGTTTCTACATTCAACAACCTTCAATACCACTTTTTCATGGAGAAAATTATGATTTTTGGGCCATCAAAATGAAGACCTTGTTCATGTCACAAGATGTGTGGGAGATTGTACAAAATGGGTATGATGAAGTTGAAGATACATCAACTCTAGAACAACCCCAAAAGGATTTACTTAAGGAGAGTAGAAAGAAGAATGCAAAAGCATCCATGTACATTCAACAAGGAGTTGGAGACACTATTCTACCAAGAGTAATCCATTTTCCTATAGCTAAAGAAGCTTGGAATATCCTTCAACAAGAGTATGGAGGTAATAAGAAGGTAAGAGAATTAAAATTACATTCATATATAAGAGATTTTGAGAATCTTAAAATGAATGAGAATGAATGTTTAAATGAGTTTTCATCTAGAGTTGTTGAAGTTGTTAATAATATGATGATGTGTGGTGAGAATATGGAAGAAAGAAGAATTTGTGAGAAGATATTGATATGTTTGCTGGAGAAATTTGAACCCATTGTGGCAGTTTTGGAGGAAACAAAGGATTTTTCTACATTGAAGTCACAAGAATTATGGGCTTCCTTGAAGGTGTATGAGCAAAGGTTGTCAAGACACTCCGAAAATTCAATTGAGAGTGTTTTTCAATCAAAATTGAACTTGAACTCAAAAAATTCATCAACAAATAAAAATGAGTACAAGGGTGAATCAACATCAAACTTCAAAGGAAAGGGGAAATGGAAGAAAGGAGGAGCTAACTCCAACAACTACACAAAAAGTGATACTTCTCAAGTACCAAGGTGCAATTTTTGCAAGAAGAATGGTCATTTGGAGAAGAATTTTTGGAACAAAGGAAAGCCCCAATGTCGCAATTGCAAGAAGTATGGACATTTGGAGAAATATTGTAGATACAAAGAAGATGAAGAACAAGCCGGTAGAGCGGAAGAAAAATAAGAAAAACAAAATTTGTTTTATGCTTGTCAAAGTGCCATGGTGACTTCCAAGAGTGAAGTTTGGTTTGTAGATAGTGGTTGTACAACTCATATGTCCGGTGTGAAGAGCTTGTTTGTTGACATGGATACATCCATAAACTCTCTAGTGAAGATGGGGGATGGAAACATGGTTCAAGCTAACGGAAGAGGTACAATTTGCGTGCAAACTATCAATGGAGCAAAATACATTAGAGATGTGTTATATGTTCCGGATTTGGCACAAAATTTGCTTAGTGTTGGGCAACTTGTGGAGCTTGTGTATGCGGTTCATTTTGAAGATGGATATTGCACCATTTATGACAAGAAGCACAACAACAAGAGACAAGTCATGAAGAGTATCAAGATGGAGAAAAATAGAAGCTTTCCAATTATCTTTGAAAAATAGAAGAATGTTGCATTGAGGATGGAAACCATTGATGAAACATGGTTATGGCATAAAAGACTTGGGCATTTGAATTTCAATGGTCTCAAGGTGCTTTCCAACAAGAACATGGTGCAAGGACTTCCACAACATATCAACCACAAAGTCGGAGTATGTGAAGGTTGTGCACTTGGGAAGCAACATCGCCAACCATTCCCAAAAGGTGTAGCATGGAGAGCAAAAGAACTTCTTGGTTTGGTACATACCGATGTGTGTGGACCACTGAAGACACCAACTCATGGAGGTAATAGATACTTTATCTTATTCATTGATGATTTAAGTCGTATGACTTGGGTGTACTTCATGAGACAAAAGTCTGAAGTTTTTAGCATCTTCAAGAAGTTCAAGAGCCTTGTTGAAAAGCAAAGTGGTCACTACATCAAAGTTTTGAGAAGTGATAGAGGAAAAGATTACAACAACAAAGAGTTTGATAAATTTTGTGAAGATGAAGGCTTGGAAAGGCAACTAACCGTGGGTTATACTCCTCAACAAAATGGTGTTTCCGAGAGAAAGAACCAAACCGTGATGAAGATGACGAAGTCCATGCTTCATGACAAGGGTATGCCTAAAGTGTTTTGGGTCAAGCCGTCAACACCGCCGTCTACTTGATGAATAGGTGTCCAACAAAAGCCGTATGGGATAAAACTCCTTTTGAAGCATGGAGTGGGAGAAAGCCATCGGTAAGACATCTCAAAGTTTTTGGTAGTGTGTGTTATTCTCAAATTCCAAAGGTGGAGAGGACAAAGCTTGATGAATCAAGTGAGAAGTGTATATTCATTGGCTATAGCCTCCAATCAAAAGGTTATAGGTTGTATAGCTTGAAGAACAACACAATGATCACAAGCCGTGATGTGTTATTTGATGAAGGAGCTTCATGGAATTGGGAAGAAGGTAAAATTGAGAAGAGAACCATTATTGTTGATGAAGAGCAATAAAATTCAGCAACAAATGAAGTTGAAGAAGGTGAAGAAGATGAGAAAGAACTACCTCAAACACCTCTAAATACAAGACAAGGAGCATCTCCAAGTACTAGTGCATCAACATCACCACCGTCGGCACCAAAGAAGTTGCGAAGGTTGAGTGAAGTCTATAAAAGATGTAACTATTGTGTGGTTGAACCGGAAAATTTTGAAAAAGCATCAAAAGAACCGGTTTGGATAAAAGCTATGGAAGAAGAAGTTTTTGTCATTGACGAGAACGATACATGGGAGAAGGTAGCAAGGCCAAATGACAAAGAAGTTATTGGTGTGAAGTGGATCTACAAGGTGAAGTACAATGCGGATGGAATGGTTCAAAGATACAAAGCAAGGTTGGTGGCAAAGGGCTACTAACAATAACCCAGTATCGACTACAATGAAACGTTTGCACCGGTTGCTCGTCTTGACACCATTATAGCCGTGATTGCTATGGCTTCCCAAAAAGGTTGGTTACTTTATCAACTTGATGTCAAATCGGCATTTTTTAATGGAGAACTCCATGAAGAGGTCTATGTAGAACAACCACAAGGTTTTGTGGTGGAAGGAGAAGAAGACAAAGTATACAGGTTGAAGAAAGCTTTGTATGGTCTCAAGCAAGCACCAAGAGCTTGGTATAGTGAGATAGATGGATACTTCAAGAGGCAAAACTTCAACAAAAGCAAGAGTGAGCCTACACTATATGTGAAGACAAAAGGTACGTCTATTCTCATCGTTGCCTTGTATGTTTATGATCTTATCTTTACGGGTAATGATGCTCATATGATTGAGTAATTCAAGAGAGAAATGATGATGAAATATGAGATGAGCGACATGGGTTTGCTCAAGTACTTCCTTGGTATAGAAGTTCATCAAAGTGAAGATGGAGTGTTCATTTATCAAAGCAAGTATGCCGAAAAGGTGTTGAAGAAATTTGGTATGCTTGGTTGTAACCCCACATCTACACCACTTGTAGTGAATGAGAAACTCAAGAAGGATGATGGAGGAAGAAAGGTTGATGAGACTTACTATAGAGGTCTTATTGGAAACTTGTTGTACCTTACACATACAAGACCCGACATCATGTTTGCTTCAAGTATGCTTTCTAGGTTCATGAGTTCACCTAGTCATCTACATCTTGGCGCGGCAAAGAGATTGTTAAGGTACGTACAAGGAACAATGAATTTTGGAATCATGTATTCAAGAAATTTGGATGTCAAATTAGTTGGCTATTGTGATAGCGACTTGGGAGGGTGTATTGATGACATGAAGAGTACGTCGGGTTATGCTTTTTCTCTTGGTTCGGGTATATTCACATGGGCATCGAAGAAGCAAGAAACCGTAGATCAATCCACGGCGGAAGCGGAGTACATTTCGGCATCAATAGCTACATCTCATGTTGTATGGCTAAGAAGAATCATGGAAGACATTCAAGAGAAGCAAGAAGAAAGCACCGTAATCTTTTGTGACAATAAATCGGCAATTGTTGTGTCCAAATATTCGGTTGAGCATTGTAGAGCAAGGCAGATCAAACTCAAGTACCTTTTCATTCGAGAAGCGGTTGAACATGGTGAGATAGAACTCAAGTATTGCAAGACGGAAGACCAGTTGGCGGACATACTGACCAAGGCACTTCCCAAAGGAAAATTTCAACATTTCCGTGAACTACTAGGAGTAGAAGAACATCACATTAAGGAGGATATTGTTGAGTAATGTAATGTTAGTGTACTAGTGTAATAGGAGTGTCAACTTTATATTTAGTTATGTAGTGGGTGTAGCATATCCACAAGTTGTAAGGTTTATTGTAGACCAAGTAGAAGAGTCATCTCTACAACTCAATGAAATTAGAGAGAGAGTGAGAAGAACCAAAGAGGTTCCCACTACTCCATTATCAAAATCATCCATAAACATCTATCTTTATCACCCAAATATCCAACAGTTTTGCCGACAACGAGTCTTATTAAATGGATGTTACAGAAGTATTGAAGAAGCGAAGAGAGATTTCCATTCGTGGTCGGAATGTTATGCTGATATATCGTATAAAATTGAAATTCAACCTACAGATATCAACATAATTGATGAAGATGATGAATTTGATGATGAAAGTGATCCAGAAGAACCACTTGATTGGATGATATTAGCAAGAATGGGAACCAATATTGCGCCGACATGTGAAATTGAACTTGGATTACGGACAAACGATGTTAAACATAATTGGTTCAAAGGTTTCAATCGCTACCCATAAATAAATGATGACTGTAGGTTTGTGCACTCATTAGGACAAGTTGAGCATAATGCAAGTAAAGAATACGTACCCGCGCTTTTAGATGCCGCTCTTATTTCTTTATCGGGACAACAACAAGCAACACATGATATGGTTCTAAAGTCAATGAGAGAAGGTTCAACCATACGCTTGATTGTTAGTATAGGAGCAGGTACAGGTAAATCCACTCTTATCAATGCTATTGTCCACCCAATAAGACAATTTTTTTGAAAAAATAATGTCGTGAAGATCATGTCCCCAACTGGTATCGCTGCTTTTAACATTGGTGGTGCAACCATCTACCACGAACTTGCAATAATAGCAGACAAAGGTATATCATATGAAAATTTGAATCATGAACCGTGCAGACGTATGCAAAAGGAGTTTGAAAATACCAAATTGATTGTAATTGATGAATATAGTATGAATGGCAGAACGATGTTTGCAAAAAATTAATCTACGATGTAGAGAAGTGTTTGCAAATAGTGAGCCTTTTGGTAATGTGTCTATCGTGCTCGTCGGTGATATGCGACAACTACCTCTTATTTTTGATATATACTCCCTTGTACGTTCAAGGTGGGAAAAATCAACTCCAACTGTTAGGCTCCATATCATATTCTTTGTTTGATCACTGTGTGCGACTTGAACAAGTCTTTCGACAGTCGGGAAATGAAGAATCATTTTTCAGGGATGCTCTACTACGACTCAGCGATCGCAGTTCCACGTTTGCAGATTGGCAATTGTTTAACACTTGAGATTTTGAAGTGTTGACACTTGAATAACAAAACAAATTCAAGGATGATCTTCGTCTATTTCAAAGTCTGGTGCATCAACCTATAACCATAAACGTCTTAAGGAGCTTGGGTATCCTTTTGCGCGGATTATATCAAAGAATAATTGTGATGCAACAAGCCGTGCAACATTAGATAAAGCTAAAGGATTACAAGAAATTTTGTTGTTGTCAAAGGGTGCAAGGATGATGTTGCGGAAAAACCTATTAACAAAGCATGGTTTGGTTAATGGCTCCAGAGGAGTAGTTGTGGATATTGTATATGCAGAAGGGAAGAAATCACCTGACGATATGCCTATTGTTGTGATGGTTGACTTTGATAAGTATACCGGTCCAAAATTTCGTGAAAGATCAAATTTGATTCCAATCACACCACAAACAACAAACTGGGTATCAACGTCAGGAGTAACATGCCAAAGGATTCAGTTACCACTTATTCTATGTTGGAAAATTACGGTTCACAAAAGCCAAGGATTGACATGCCATGGTGGATATAGGACTGAGAGAGAGTCTCGGTTTGACATTTGTGTCTTTGTCTCGGACAAGAAAATTGAGAGACCTTGCATTTTATCCCATGTTCCTTTTTGAAAGAATTGAACGAATTAGTGTATGCAATGGCCTAGCTCCCAGACGTAAAGAAGAGGAGCGATTGAGACAACTATCAATTGCAACACTATAGTATTCGAAGCATCTCTCTCACTCTATTATGGTGTTTTTGCTCGCGGTATAGTGTTGTGATTCTATTATTTACCTAACTCTTTAAGATAATTTCTTGTTAATAAAGAACCACTTGCAGCGATCATCGTTGCAATCTAAGAATCATTATAATTTTGTTTATTAGTGTGGCTGACACATCACATTTTCTCATTATCTACCTAACTTGTTTTTTGCTTGTTTTGCATTTGATTGTATTATTTGTTTTTTTAGGCAGTACAAAAATTTAATTTGTTCATTACATCAGAGATTATAACTTTTCAGAATGTTTTGTGCTGTGAAAGTTCTAGATGGTTCTACATATGATGAGATTTTAAATGAATTTTGAAACTTTAGTAATCCAATGTCAGCTTGTGGGGTAGTTATTGCAAGCTTTTATGGATGTCTAAAAAACTTTTGATGAGTTCAATTGCTGACGGAAGGTTTGGGGATAGTTTTGTAGCGAGGTGATGGTTTGGTAACTTTAAAAGATGGAGGGTTTGGTAGTGAGGTGATGGTTTGGTATCTTTGCGGTTGTTTCTTCTTCGGCCCCACTGCTGCAGCAGTAATCTAGCATGTGTCATTCAATATTTTCTAAAACACCCAATTTCAAAATTAAATGAAACCAAAAATACTAAAATATAACCCTAACTTCATTCAAATATACCTAATCAAATTTCAAAACTAAATGAAACCAAAATTGGAAACGTAACTTTAATCAAACACACCTGAAGAGATATTTCGATTTCGATGGAGAATAAAGGAATCGAGAGAGTAGAGGGAAATTATTGGTGTTGTTCGTTTTTGTTTTAGTAGAAAGAGTAATGAAGATAGGTATTTGCTCTCAGGTCGTGTGAGAATAACGAAAATATGGTAAAGGCGCAGGCATGAAAAAAAACACGGAGGCGCAATTTTGACAAAAATTGAAAGAAAACTTTGAGGTTGAGGGACACCAAACCAAACAACACCAAAAATGCTAGATGCACTTGGGATTATCCCGAAGAGCATACCAAAAATGCTAGATGTACTTGGGATTATCCCAAATGGTGTATTTTTTTATGATCATTTTTATCAATTGTTTAGGTTATTACTTTCGGTTTATTGCATGTGCTTTTGATTAAATTGACCAGAGCTGACTTGCATTGACCTTAATTAGTTTCTTGGGTGTTCATTGAATTTCTAGTTTGTTTGTTTTTTTTTTTTGAATTGAATTATTTTTATGTACATCTAATTGATAATGAATGGGTTTGGAAACTATTATAGGTGTTCATCAATGTGCCATGGTGGTATCTTGTACTCTTGAGAATGATTAGTTTATTCCAATCACAAAGAACTAAGAGCAAGTTTGTTTCGCTGGACCTTCAAAATCTCCTGAAACCCTTTTCAAGTAAGTAATTATCCTCCATTTTAGAACTATACGATGCTATGTTTTAGCAAAATGTTATGAACTACTTTAATGAATTTTGTGTCAATTTGGATAAACAGATACATATCACCTGAACAAGTACCAGTTCAGTATGGTGATTTAAACATAAAAGGTAATAACGAATTCAGCTGTGTTGATCTTGCTGAAGAGATACTTGTTAAACCAGGGACAAGACAACCTATTGAGATCCCAATATCTAAGGTATGGATTTTACACTTTTGATTTTAATTCCCATTTTTGGTTGCAGTTTTTATAATTTTGGGGTTGGAATGCCTTAATGAATTCTACTGGATTTTGGAATTGCAGAACTGTGTTTTGGTATGGGAAGTAAGAGTAGTGGGCTGGGAAGGGGAAGTGATCGTGCTGAATTTGTACCTGATAATGAACCTGGATACACAGTTAAAATTCAGAAAAAAAAATTTATCTGCTCAAGTGATGAACAAGTCATTTGCAACAAATTCAAAGTTGGTGAACCAGGAAAAATTGTTCTCACTATTGAGAGTTGTAGTTACAAAAACAAGATAGTTCTATATGGATCAAAAGCCAATTGAGTGCATAGAAATTTCCTAAGCTCAAACTTTTTTGCGAAAACGCTTATGAAGTGAACAAACTCCGAGATGATGAAGAGAAGCTTGTTTTTCAGGTCTCACACCGCTATTACTTTTTACTGTCATTACTACTATCATCAAGTTTCCTTTTGACATAGAGACATTTTTGTTCTTTCGAAATATGCTGATATTTCCCTTTTACAGGCGTTCTTATTATATTGAGTTAAGTAGATATATATCTCACTAGTTAGTTGTGATGCTGTTAAATCAAAAATGCACACTCGAGTAAGGAAAATTCCATTACAATCTATCAAAGACACATGTGGCATTTGCGTTTGTGTATATAAATATGGTCATAGACTCATTACCATATTGACATTCTAGACTCATTACCATATTAGCGCCTTGGTGCCTAATTTTTAGTAAAACATTCTACAACTCATTCTCACCAGATTGACATTCACATACAACCAAATAAATGAAGTAAACATTTGCAGATTTATCAAATAAGAAAAGATTCAAAGCTACAAGCTGAATAAAAAAAAATGAAAATTGGATGATATTTTGAAGACTCAATCCAAAATAAGCAGCAGATCCCCCTACCTACCTAGTATGCACATGCACCGGATAATTCCCTCTAATAAACTTAATGCTTTGAATTTGAAGGTACAAGTGTGAGCAGTAAGAGTCAAGTAACACGATTTTTAGGGTTTCATCTTGCTTTTTGGTGTGACTTTAACTTGCCTCTGAATCATTACAGTAAAACCTCCGTATAAGAATATCCTAGGGACCACAAAAAAAATTCTTATGTGAAGGTTATTCTTATATGGAGGCTTGACTTGAACAAACCAAAAGAAATTTGTTTCATATGTGTATTTGGGAATATTCATGCATATGCATAGAGAACACAAAAATGTATCTAAGTATAAACAAAAACTATTCAAATGAGGATTTTCACATACATCACAGTTCTCACATTGAAAAATTGACAAATGAGATCAAATGAGTATGAAGATATTCGTATTAAGTTGTGCACAAAAAATCAAAAAAATCATTTTGAAGAAAAACGAACTTGTAATATGGTTACAATAATCTCTTCATCTTAAACTTAGATGTATGACAAGTGCTATATATTTATATTATGATCCAATTATTCTTATATGGAGGTAGGTTCCTTAAGACGGGACCAGAAAAAAGTTATGCCTTATTCCAATATGGAGTTTATTCTTAAATATAGCTAGCCCAAATCGAGACCGTAAATTTTTATTCTTATATGGAGTTTATTCCTATAGGGAGTATTCTTCCGGAGAGGTTTTACTGTACCATTTTGAGATTTCATCCAAAACCGATCAGGGCAACAAAGCTTATTTTACAGAATACGCATAGAGAGCTAGGAAACAAAACCATCTCTAGGTTTCTACATGGTGGAGAATTCATGTCTGTATTTTGGCATTTTCATAGATAGGACAACAGACAACACCATTAGAATTTCTGTTTGAAGCTGTGCGAAATTGTTTGAACATAAACATCTCAAAAATTACATAAAAATATGGAAATGGAAGGATTTTACTCATAATAGTATAAGTTAAAGATAGATATCATAAGATAACGTTTACTAATTAAGCACCGTTTCTCATAGAAAGTCCTAAAAGAAGTTTTTTGGTTGATAATGTCTTATAGCTAGGACTGGCCATCTGAAAAGAAATGAAGAATAAAAAAAAAAAAAAAACATGAACTTAATTATTTCATTAATAGAAATCAAGAGACACAAAAATTGATAACAGAATGCATGCTATTAATGTCTGGCTTAAACCACAACATACACTAGATTGTATTCGCCTGGTCTTAATTTCTTTTCATTTTTAATTATAAATTGGATTCACCAGATCATGAACACAAAAAATACTACACTTCCTGTATGATCGTATCTAATTTGGAAAAGCAGAAGTTAAGTGTTTGTGATGAACACCCTTTGGGTAGATGAGCGTTGATCGAGAAAATTCAACCATACCCCAAATGCCAAACTGCAAATAACCCACCCGTTTTCTAGATGAACTGTGACCAACACTAAATTACATAATTATCTCCATCAGGAATAAAAATATGTTTGCACAAGTCAATTTCCAGGATGGATTTTCGTAATTGCATATCAAATTGAATTAATTTAGGAGGTGGTGAAAAGTAAATTTTCTTATAGGTAAATTTTCAAAGATTTCTTAAGAAGCCAATAATACAAGAAATCAAGCTTTAGCCACTGACTGACATTTAGTTTTAGCCTATCTCCAATAACAATATGATCCACAACCACACACAATATGCATTAGCTGGGTTCAACTGATTGGCTTAGCTGAATTCCTAAAGCTAAACGTGTGAAGGGATGAGAACCGGAGTATTCAATAAAGTAGGAAATACCAATAGGTCATAGAAATAATATGATAGAGAGAGTTTGGTCCAGTTGACTGAGTCAACTGTCAGTTTGGTCCATTTTAAAAATATTTTTTACAGTTTGGTCATGCAAATTAACGTTTGGTCCTAGGGTTTTGTCCACCCACATGGAATATTCTTTTTCTGTTACTAAAATACCCTTTTACTACCGTATATAACCAGAAAAAACTGAATCAGTTTGAGTTTTCTTTTCTCTCTCCTACTTCATCTGCTGCTCTCGTTTTTTTTTTTGTGCTACTACATAATCATTTTTCTAGGGTTTACGAAGATTGATTCTGTTTTTGATATGAAGATTCATTCGACTTATAGGAGATTAATGAGAAAATCATTATTACGAAGAGTGATTTGATTTACGGAGTTGATTTTTTGGTTTTTAGAAGACTGATTCGATTTTAACAGAGTTAATTTTGGAATTTACAAATCTGATTTGATTCGATTTTTACGGAGTTGATTTTGGTTTTCGAAGATTTATTTGATTTGACGGAGTTGATTTCGTAATTACAAATCAAATTTACGAAGATTTGATATTTGAAGATTAGATTTGATTTTGGAGTTGATTTGAATTCTTCTTGTTTCTGATGAGTATTCATACTATATCCTTTTCTGATTGTTTTTTTTTTTTTGATTAATTTTTTAGAACGGCTGTGTTTCTCTTTATATCAGGAGTTCATTAAATTTAGTGAACTAACAAAACCTAATATGTGTTTACGAATCATGTTTAAGTTTATGCTTTGTAGATTAGTTTGTTGTTTGATTTAAGAGCAATGTGAATGAACTTTGTTAAGGCTTCATTTTTTTAGAATGAACTCTTTATTTGTTTAAGTAGAAGTATTCCTGCTGCTTGTTTATCTGTTACTTTGTTATTTTGTTAAGAAGAAGGTCTTCATTTTAAGAATGAACCTTAAGTTTATGTATTGTAGATTAGTTTGTTGTTTGATTTTAAGAGTAATATGAATGAACTCTGTTAAGGCGTCATTTTTTAGAATGAACTCTTTATTTGTTTAAGAAGAAGTATTCCTGCTGCTTTGTTTATCTTTTACTTTGTTATTTTATTAAGAAGAAGGTCTTCATTTTAAGAATGAACCTTTATTTTTGTTAAGTTTATTAGATGTTCATATGTTGGAATGAACTCCATTTTTTATTAAGAATTTTAGGTGTTCATTTATTGGAATGAAGTTCATCTTGTTGTGTGTCTTCATTTTTCAGGTTCAGTATATCTCGTTCAAGTTGTTATTCAGTTATGTACTACAATGGACATGGCATTCCGTTAATTGGAAGTTTCTTTACAGTCGATGCTTCGTGACCTGAATATATATATTTGTGATTATTGGAGAAATTTAACTCCTTGGAGCATAAGATTTAGTCATGGTAAAGTGTTCATCAATTTTGATTTTGCTCTTCAAGGTCTAATTGTTGTTTCTTGTTCAAAGCAATTGTCACATTTTGATTTGTTCGTTGAGGAGGCTTCTAATGGTGGTGATTCTAGCTCTTTGTTGATACATGAAAATAATACCCCTTAACGAGTTGGAGATGCCCCTAAGAATAGAGGTGAACTTGGGTTAAGATGTAGGACTTGGGGACTAAACCCAAGCCCAAATAGAAGATACCCATAAAAGATGGGAGGATAAAGGAGGAATTAATGATGAAGGAAGAGGTTATGTTAAAGAATTGCATTAAGGGTAATTAAGAGGTATTAGGACATGTGTCATGAAGTAGTAAAAAGAGGGGCTTTTAGTAAAGACTATAAAACAAAGGGCAAGGTACAATGGAAAGACAACTCTCTCTTTTACTATTATTGGAATTGTGAGGTCATGTGTAATAGCTAGGACGGGTAGAACCTAAACTGAAATTCACCCCTCAACATTTGGAGACCACACCCAGAGGCTCGTGCCTAGCTTATAATGACACACACAGAAGGCGCTAGTTCAAGCGCGGCAGGAAACCTAAACACACCCCCAATTAACCCAGAAGGATAGAGAGTAGGTATGGTATCAATCCCAATCACGCAGGCGAGAAAATCAAACATCACGCGCGAAGAAGATAAACAACACGAGGGCGAGGAAGCGCCGCTCACTCAGATTTCCCTCGAGGATATGCAAAAAGAACTAGAATAGCACGTACGTAAAGAACGAGAGCTAAGAAAGCTCATGAAGGCGGCCAGTGCAGGGAAAAATGTTAAAGAAACAACAGAAGATGTAGAGGAAGTACAAAATGAGCCTGCGGCTATGACACAAGAGGCGATTGCAAAATACCTAGAATTGAATTACAGAATCGTTAAACAAGACAACTATAACTTCATGGCGAGTCCTTACTCCTCTAAAATCATAGAATATCAGTACCCTGGAGATTATACTTCACCAAAATTCAAGGTCTACAATGGCCAAGGCAACGCGAGAGAGCACCTCAGTCGATTCCTGTCTACAATGAATGATCGCGCGACGGATGAGAAGCTATGTCTGAGAGAGTTTCCGAAATCGCTGACTGATACGGTGTTCACCTGGTATGACAACCTCAAGCCAAGGGGCGTCCATTCATGGTCAGCCATGTCAACGCTTTTTCTCAGAAAGTTCTATTCAGCAAAAAGGAAGGTCACAACCATAGACCTGAGCAAGTGCAATCCGCGCATAGGCGAGGAGATAGAAAAATACATCGCTAGATTTCGCCTTCTCACTCTCGATTTCCATGAAGACGTTAAAGAAGAAGCGTTAGTGGAAATTTGCGTCCGGGGGATGACTCCATCTTTCAAAAAGAATCTGGTAAATTTTCGCTTCCCCATATTTGTAGAACTGGAGGAGGCAGCCGCAAGGATCGCCGATTGAATTGAAGAACCAAGCTCGGATTATGTTTGGCGAAACTCGGTTAACACTATATCGACCATGCCGAGAAATACCCGTGCAAATAATAATCGCGAGGTTTGGGGAACACAAGCGCTCCTGCCACCTCTGCCTTCCAGCAAGGAACAAATCATCGGATTATTAGAACAATGGGTAGCAAACAAGGAAACCCAGTTGCCCCCGACAAAAATGGATCCTAGCACTCTTGACAAAAATGATGCGCGATATTGTCACTTTCATCGGAGGATACAACACCCTACAATCGACTTCTTCAACCTGCGAAGGATGTTTCAGAAGAAGCTGGAAATAGGCGAGATTGAAATGAACAAAGCGGAAGATGGAAAAACCACCCCACATCACGTAATGATGCTTTCCCATGACCCAAGCGGAGATGCCTGTAGGCCTTGGACCGAGGATGAAGGAGAAGCATGCGAGGTGGATATGAAGAATTCCACTTTTGCTTACACAGACGGCGTGTCTCATCAATTTTCTAAGACAGTATTGGCTCAACAGTTCTTCGATTCTCTCGTCTTCAGTGAAGATCAAATCAAGGAAGCGTCTAAGGCCATAGCAGCAGGGAGGCCCTGTGGGCTTCTCCCCAAGGAGGCGATCGTATTCACTAACGAAGACATCTGTTAACCGAGAGAGCATCTCAGGCCTCTATATCTCACCTTTATATCAAAATACAGCCGCTAAAAAGAGATTTTGTTGACGGGAGCGCGTCCTTAAACCTGATTTCGATGCATACGCTCGATGTTTTAGGCATACAGCGGTCCGCGATAAGAATGCGGGTCACTACAGTGAAAGGGTTTGGAGGCCACGCCCAAACAGCTATTGGAATCATTAAACTAGCAATGAAGGTTGGTCCTATCCGAGGGACCACCCCTTTTTATGTTCTAGAAGACGACACTACCTTCCATGTCTTATTAGGGCGAGGCTGGCTACTCAACCACAAAGTATTCGCGTCGACGTACCATCAATGTGTAAAAACTAACATAGGAGGCAAGCAGTACTGAATTCCCGCCACGAGTAACCCTTTCGACCCAGAAGAAGCATATATGGCGGACGCAATTTTCTATGACGAGCCAAAAGAAGAGGACAAAATTCCTGAAGCTCGACTCACCCCGCTGCCGAAGTGGGGGGACGAAGAAAAATCGGAACCCACCAAATCCGTGTTCAGCCCGTCAAGGAGGGTGTTATCAACGGAAAGAAAAAGGAAGCAAGATGAGCAACCCAGTTTCCAACGCTTCTCCAGGCCCGATGGTGGACATGTGTACCGATTATAACAATTAGCCAAGGGAATGCCCGCAAATGAGCAAAACCACACTGACGAGTTGATGAGTGAAGCAGGGTTTCCCGATGAAAGCGCAGAACAAAGCTTGTCCGAGCTTCCCTACAACACGATTGATGACCAAGAATTGCGCCATCAGTTGGTAAGCGTTGTTAGAGCATGGCTCGGTTGAACCCACCAAGTGTTGGTATGTCAAGTTTGGTTGTCATATTTTAGTGAATCAAAACTCATGTTAAGAGTCGCTTGATTATGTACTAGATTTAAACTTCGTATAGGTTAGCTTGAAAGTATTGTGATATGAGACATTACAAGTATTGCGAAGACTTGAAGATGTGAAGAAGGAAGGAGCTACAACGACAACAATCATCCTTCCACTTGAGGTTAGTTATATTTGACTTGAACTGTTTCATTCCCTAACGTATCTTTCAAGTTGTGCATATTGAAAACATAACTGCGAAGCATATTTGAACTCTAGATAGACATATTATTAAGGAATACAATACGAGGTTTATTGCTTAACCATTAAAATTTGTAGATAAGACATCGCCATAATCATTTGAATGCTATTGTGATTATGTATGGGTATGAGGTGAGGATTTCATCATAGGGAACAATGTTTACATGTGTTCTAAGAAAGTAAGTTCATAAACTTGTTTGTGAACCGAAAAGGAAATTGCCAGGTGTTATTGGTTTTGTTATTCATTGCATATCTTATGAACAACCAATATGTGTGATAGAATATAACCGCTCACAACTTGTTGTGTTCTTGGTAGAACTGTTCACAAAGGCCTGACTTATGTATTGGTATAACTTTTATTAGTAAAACCGATCTTAAGTAATCACCTGTGGCATGATCGGATTTTGTATGTCTGACCTTGTAAGGGAAAGGGAACCGATCCTTTTAATAGAAAGGGAACCGATCCTTGTAAGGGAAAGGGAACCGATCCTAGTAAGGGAAAGGGAACCGATCCTAGTAAGGGGTGCAGTACATCAAAGGGAACCGATCCTTGTATGGGGTGCAGTAAGGTTTATAGCAGAAAGGGGAACCGATCCTATGGACATGTGAAACACATATAAGTTAGATACCATATATATGTGAGGAACCGATCCTAGTACCTAGTCAACCGAACCTTTGGGAAGCTAGGGTGACTATGCACAGTACTCACATGGAGGTAGAACCAAAACTTGTTTTGGTAGAACCGTAAACCCATGATTGTGATTGAATGTTGGTTTGATCAATCACATAGTTCTTGAAAAAGTCGATGAACCAATTCTAAACTTGTTTGGAAGTGTGGAAAATCGGTTTGAAGGTTGTAAGTGTGAAAGAGAACTTACAAAGTTAAGATGTCGACAAACTTTGAACACGTGTTGTGAATGTTTATTTCTATAATTGTTCAAAGATATTCCTTAACGGCTAAGGGAAGAGAATCCTAGGATCGAAACATAAGTAAGTTAAGAATCTTTTAATTAAGGTTATTAATTTCATTTTGTAGGGAAATTACAGAATTAGTAATGTGCATTTACTAATTAGATTTTCCGTGAGATTTCGATCGTTATTTTTGGATGAGAGCATTTCCAGGAATTATGAAAACCAAATCATTGCTTTTATGAATATCTTGAGAATATTTTCGGTTTTGGAAATTCCTTGGTGTCCAAACTTCCTTGTCTATAAATACACGAAGTTTGCCTTTCTAGCAAACTAATCCTTCGTAACAACATATTTACTCTTTTGTTGTTGTTATTCTTGGTGTAGCCGCCTATTCGGAGAGGAGAGTAACCTAATTAGGCAAAATCTCTTACGGCCACTCAATTTAAAGTCTTCTTTGGGATTGAGAATCTCTAGCGCCACCCATTGGTGGGAAACTAGATAATTGCGGTTTATCTTTGTTTTCGATTGATTTGATTGACTAACGGTGGTTGAAATCTGATTGCACCTAGTTTGTTTATTCTTGAGAATCTTCTCTTCTAATATAAGATTCACTCAAACTAGTTCAGAGTTTCGACAAGGATCTTTAGAATGTTGTTAGTTCTAAAGACGATCTTGTGATAATCCATTGTTAACAGACTCCGTTCTGTGCGTGATTGATCAAAAGATATTCAAGTGATTGTGTGCAGGTTTTTATTGAAGATTTAAGAAGATTTGAAGACAAAGAAGATATTGAAGATCTAACTTGGGTTTTATAATCTTTGGTGTGCACAATACTTGTTTAGGAAAAAGAGGATCCAATTAATAATCGGATTATCCTTGTGGTAGATTGGATTGATTAATTGAGTAGATCGGCATCAATACGTTTCCTTGTGATTAAAGGTATTGATTGGCTTAATCTTAAACGATTAACTTTGGGTGATTGAACATAAGATAGATCTAAGGACCCGACTCATATCACTTGGTTGAATAGAGTTGATACCAAACAAATTTGTTATTCCTTTACTGTTTGGAATACGAAACAAAGGAATTGTTCCAAGTACGTGACTTATTCACAAGTCGTAGGCGTGGGAATACAGACGGAACTAAGTGAACTATAGGGTTAGTTACTTGGTCTCAACTATACGAAGTTAGGTGTAATTTTGTGTAGCGGCTTAATCCTGGGAGTATTCAATTCTGGACAAGGTCCCGGGGTTTTTCTGCATTTGCGGTTTCCTCGTTAACAAAATCTCGCTGTGTTATTTACTTTTATTTTCCGCATTATAATTGTTTTATTATAATTAAAGTAAATCACACAAACGTTAATTCCTATTTACTTGATAAGCAATCCTATTGTGTTTGGTTAAGTCCGAAACTTTGTATCTATTAAACATACTTCGTTGTTGTATTGTCTCGATCTCGTATCCATAGAAGATCACACGAAGTATGAACCGATTAGTTGTATTATCTCGACTCAGTCCATATACAATCACTTTCGGAGAAAGGACTTATAGGTAGGAAAAGTTTTAGCTTGAGGTAAATTTGGGTACCCTCGCCTTTTCAAGCGTCACTACGAGAACCAATGAGGAACGAACACCAAAATACCTCACCGTGGATGAAATGGAAGAAATCAACATAGGAACACAAGAAGACAAGCGCTCCATCATGATAAGCAAGAATCTGGAACAAGAGGAAAGGGTAGCATTGATCGCGTTACTTAAAGAATACAAGGACGTCTTCGCTTATGACTATGACGAAATGCCGGGTTTAGATAGCGATCTCTTGGTACATAATCTAAGAGTATCGCCTGAATTCAAACCCGTGAAGCAAAAAAGCCGCGAGTTTCCTAGGGCTACCGCCCTCGCGATAAAGGAGGAAGTGGAGCGGCTACTTAAAGACAAATTCATTAAGCTAATACAACACCCCACTTGGTTGGCTAACATCGTGCCACTAACCAAGAAAAATGGAAAGGTTAGGTGCTGTGTAGACTATAGAGACTTGAACCGAGCTTACCCAAAGGACGATTTCCCGCTGCCAAACATCGACATGACACTGGACGCCACCGGGAAAAAGAAAAGATATTCTTTCATGGATGACTTCAGCGGATATAACCAAATAAAGATGGACCCTGCAGATGCAACGAAAACCGCCTTCCAAACCCCATACATCAACTTCTACTACGTAATGATGTTGTTTGGATTGAAGAACGCAGGTTCCACAATAGCCGCATTCATCAAAGAACACATCATTTGCAGGTTCGGCGCGCCCATGATAATCAAGGCAGATAACGCGAAATCATTCGTGAACAAGGATGTAATTGATTTTCTCCGCCAATACAATATAAGGCTCCACACATATACCCCTTATTATCCCAAAGGGAATGGGAAAGCGGAGGCAACAAATAAGACACTCATCCACATCCTCAGTAGAATAGTACATGACCACCATAGAGAATGGCACGAGAAGTTGCCGTTGGCACTCTGGGCATATAAGATTTCTTAGCACAGTTCTACAAGCGCATATCCTTACTCATTGGTCTACGGATAAGATGCGATCCTACCTGCAGAGATAGCAATCCCATCTGCAAGAGTGGATATGGCTAGCCATACCACGCCAGATGAAGTGAGCCGCTTTGCCCATTTAGACACAATAGAGGAAAGAAGAGCACCGGCAGAAAGGTTCGCAGAAGTTTATATGAAGCGTGCAGTTAACTACTACAACCAGAGTGTAATGGAGAGGACCTTCAAGGTTGATGAGCTAGTCTTAAAAATCTCCCCGCATGTACAGAGAAACGCCGGTCTTTGGCAAAATTCGCAAACAAATTGGGAAGGCCCGTTCACAATAAGGAAAGTGGCAGAAAGTGGATACTACAAGCTTCGGCGCATGAATGGGACCAAGGTCAAAACACCCATCAATGACAGGTGGTTGAAATTTTTTTACACTTGAGTCCTACCTTGTAAATGCTCGCTTTAAGCAATAAAGTAAGTTGGAAAATGGCGTATGCACAAAAGGTCTCAGGGCAGCCAAATGCGCCTGATTGAATGACAAATTCACAAAAGGTCTCAGGGCAGCCAAAGGCGCCTGATCGACTGACAAAATTCACAAAAGGTCTCAGGAATGCTAATGGCGCCTAATTGACTGACAAGTTCACAAAAGGTCTCAGGGCAGCCAAAGGCGCTTGATCGACTGACAAATTTCACAAAAGTTCTCAGGACAGCCAAAGGCGCCTGATCGACTGACAAGTTCACAAAAGGTCTCAGGACAACCAAAGACGCCTGATCGACTGACAAATTTCACAAAAGGTCTCAGGAATGCCAAAGGCGCCTGATCGACTGACAAGTTCACAAAATGTCTCAGGACAGCCAAAGGCGCCTGATTGACTGACAAGTTTCATCAAAAGGTCTGGGGAACGCCAAGGGCGCCCGATTAATTAACAATTTCATAAAAGGTATCAGGAATGTCAAAGGCGCCTGATTGACTGATATTTGTAAAAACCTCAGGAACGCCCAAGGCGCCTATTCAACTAAAAAGACCACAAAGGTTCCAGAAATGCCAAAAGCATTCGAACGACGAACGAGCACGAAAAGGAAAAGCGGGAATATGCGCGTTTAGCCCACCCCACCCAGTTGTAGGCACGTTTAAACAACGCCCACCTCTCCCAGCTCCTTTGGAAAAAAAAAGAGGGGGGAGTAGGCGTGTTTAAACAACGCCCACCTCACCCAACTCCTTTGAAAAAAAAAGAGGGGGGAGTAGGTGCGTTTAACCAACGCCCACCCTACCCAGCTCCCTTGAAAATAAAGAGGGGGGTGGGAATAGGCGCGTTTAACCGACGCTCGCCCGCCCTACCCTTCTCCGTTGAAAATAAAAAAGGGGGGGAGTAGGCGCGTTTAAACAACGCCCACCCCACCCAGCTCCCTTGAAAATAAATAGGGGGGGGGTATATGCGTGTTTAACCAACGCCCGCCCTACCCTAATCCCTTGAAAATAAAAAAAGGGGGGGGAGTAGGCGCGTTTAAACAACGCCCACCCCACCCACTCCCTTCAAAATAAAGAGGGGGATAGGCATTTTTAAACAACGCCCACCCCACCCAGCTCCCTTGAAAATAAAGAGGGGGGAATAGGCGCGTTTAAACAACGCCCACCCCACCCAGCTCCCTTGAAAATAAAGAGGGGGGAATAGGCGCGTTTAACCAATGCCCGTCTACCCTTATCTCTTGAAAATAAAAAAAGGGGGGGGGAAGGGGTGTAGCCGCGTTTAACCAACGCCTGCCCCGTCCAACTCCCTTAAAAAAAGGGGGGGGAGGGGGAGTAGATACATAAGCAAAAAAAAAAGGGTGGGGGGGAAAGATAGAAGAGAGATAAAGGGAGGAATAACCGCGCTCAACTAACGAAAAACCTTACCCAACAACCCCGTAAGAGAAGAACATGTCACAGACGGACCGAAGGCACGATATACTCGTATACAAGAAAATAACATCACCCTCGAAATTGAAAGCAAAGACTTTATTCACACCAATCTAGTACAAAGGATGTTTAAACTAAAAACACAATCTACAGTGATAAACTTAACCAACCATCATTGCTCGACACCTAGCAATATCAGTGTCTAAAGCTTCCACCATCAAGCGACCATCTTCACATTGTGAAGTAGCCAAACGAAGATCTTGATCGGCTTCATGCACCAACCTGAGGATGTCCTGGATCACGTTATCTTCAACACCGGCCCCGCGAGCAATCGAAAGAGTATCTTCATGCTCATCGTACTCCTTGCGCGCCTTATCTTGACGAATTAGCCTAAGCGTCCACAGCAGACCCTCCTCTTCCTTTAAAATCAATAAACGAGCCAACTCGTGCTCAAGGTAATGGCGAGGTACAAGTGTTGACGCGTCCGCTAAAGTCAGAGTATAACCGAGAAGCGGTAAAACCCCCTGATGAGGGACCCAAAGATGACAATCATAGATGGCACGATCCATAGTATCCACCATCATCAAAGAATCCGCGAATAACTGATTGGCTGCGTCGCGAGCGGTGACAGCTTCATCCAGCGCCTGTTGGATCTCAAATGATACCCGACCGGGGGACTCGGCCTGAGCAGTTTTATACGCCTCGCACCGGGCTCTCTGAAATTCGCGCGTTTAGCATCTCTGCTTATCTTTCTCTGTGTCCGAAGTTCCTCAACCTCGGCCTTCACGAATAGAAGTCGCTTCAACTCGTCTTGTTTGAACGAAGCCGAGACTAACATGGAAATGGGCGCTAAGGACAACACATACCCGTGAAGAGAGTTAGCCATAAACAAGATTAAGAAACGAGAATAGCATGGGGGTATTTATATACACACACGAAGGAAGAGGGCTTGAAATACGAAGCAATTTCTCATACCCCTTCTGCATGCTGAGAAACGTGTCAAAACAAGGTTAAGAGAGAGGATAACCTCGACATAAATATTAGAGACTCAGGAACCAAGGCCTAAGACCAATGTGGCAACGTCCATGAGGTTGGGTAAAAGGGAATCAATCAAAGAGGAAAATTCGATAACATAACGGAAAGAAACAGAGAGAGATTGAAATATATATAAACTGAGAGGGAAAAATCCAACAAGCTAAGTGCATGAAATAAATAGAAAATAAAGGAAACTGTCCCCGAAGCTAGCACCTAATATAACCAGCTACCAATAGGCGATAACGAGCAATATCTACGTCTACGGCCTCCGCCATAAGCCTACTTTCGTCACACTGAACGTTGGCTTGGGACAGCCCCCAATTGGCATCACTTATCAGTTTGTAAATGTCTTGAATAATTTTCCATTTATCCTTCTCCCCTTGGGCCAACGCTAGAGTATCTTCGTGTTCATCGCGCTCTTGGCGTGCCTTATCCCGACGAGCTTGCCTGAAATCCCGCAGTACACTTATCTCCTCCCTTAACACCAATACGCGCGCGAGCTCGCCCCTAGGATAGGATGGGTTCACAAGCGCAGAAACATCAGTCAAAGATAGAGTGTTCCTGAGAAGGCGTGAAGCAGCATGGCCAGAGATATGTGAACGGCAGTCAGTGATAGCATACTCAATGTTTTCCTTCATCGTCAAGGATTCGGTGACTAACGAAGCAGCAGCGTTGCGGGCTGTGACGGCATCATCCAAAGCATGTTGAATTGCAGATGTTAGTCGACCAGCCTCCTCAGCAGCCTGACGCGTTTCAAAGCGCCATGCAAATTGAGCTCGCGCGAAAACCCTTTTAGCTAACATATGCTCGTAAAGCACCTCAACCTCAGCCTCCACCAGTAGCAGGCGCGTCAGTTCCAATTTCTTGAACATCGAGACTAACGCGGGGACCGGCGCCAGAGTTAACGCGTACCCGTGAAGGGAGTGAGCCATCTACGTAAAGTGATTGACAAGAAAACAAAAATGAAGATAAGGACTAAAATTGAACGGGTTGGAAGATTGGTGTTGCTGTATAAAGGATAGAACGCCATAAATGCTCCGAAAACTGTCCTGCTCTTAATGACACACGGTACATAGGAGTACGAAAGGATTTGGCTATTGGATCATCTGATAATCGACCTAATAGCCAGGGGACTAATGTTGATACATGAAAAATAATACCCCTTAACGAGTTGGAGATGCCCCTAAGAATAAAGGTGAACTTGGGTTAAGATGTAGGACTTGGGGACTAAACACAATCCCAAATAGAAGATACCCATAAAAGATGGGAGGATAAAGGAGGAATTAATGAAGAAGGAAGAGGTTATGTTAAAGAATGAAATTAAGGGTAATTAAGAGGTATTAGGACATGTGTCATGAAGTAGTAAAAAGAGGGGCTTTTATGAAAGCCTATAAAAGAAAGGGCAAGGTACAATGGAAAGACAACTCTCTCTCTTATTATTATTGGAATTGTGAGGTCATGTGTAATAGCTAGGACGGGTAGAACCTAATCTGAAATTCACCCCTCAACACTCTTCATTTGGTATTTCCACGCAGTCGCTCAGTGACAATGAATCATGTACTGGGTTCACTGAGACTTCAAAGATTAAATACCTTATGGAAGGTCATGAGGAATTAAAACCTCTTTTGTCTAACGGTTGGGAGGATATTTTTAAAGGTGTTGGTCAAGTTTTTCATGGTGGTGTTGATGAGGTTCGCTTAGCTGTCAACAAATATTGTATCAAGTCTGGTTATATAGTTGCAAAGGTTAAGAATGATAGACTTAGGTTCACAATCAAGTGTGGTAGGAATGCAGATTGTCCTTGGTATCTGCACGCTATTCCAATTGATATCGCTAAAAGTGTCTTCGCTATCAAGGAATTTAATGGGAATCATACATGTGGTGGTGCTTATAAGCTGAAGGATCCCCCTATGAAGAAGATATTGATTTAACATTTATTCAAGGATCAAATACGGTCAAATCCGTCGATAAAGCCTTTGGACATGGTTGCTTAGGTGAAGAGTTGTTACGGTATTAACATAAAATACCATCATGCTGATAAAGGGAAGGAAGAATCTCAGGAAGAGATATATGGTGATGATGTAAAAAGTTATATAGGTCTTGTTTGGTATGTCGAAGCAATAAAGGCTACCAATCCTGGCAGTTATGTTAATTTTGAATATAATAAGAGACTAAACGGTTGGAGAGGCTTTTCATCTGTTTTGCTGCCTGTATCGAAGGATACAAGTTCATTCGCCCTATGCTTTATTGTGATGCAACATTTCTCACTGGGAGATTCAAGGGAACATTGATTGCTGCCACTGGCGTGAATGGGAACCAAGGTAAATTTTCTTTCTTTTCTGTATAACTCATATTTTTGTTTCATATTTTTCCTAAAATGAACTGACTGCATTCTTTGATTTTTAGTTTGTAGTTGTTACTGAACTGACTGTTTTCCTTTGATTAGTTCATATTGAGTTTAAGTTTAAAGAGGAAGTATTCCTGCTCCTTGTTTATATGTTAATTTGTTATTTTGTTAAGAAGAAGGTCTTCATTTCAAGAATGAACCTTTATTTTTGTTAAGTTTTTTAGCCGTTCATATTGAGTTTAAGACTTTTATTTTAATGCAACAAACTAATCTACAAGTTCTATTCTTTTCAGTTAGTGTTAGTGAACTAACGAAACACATCATGTTTAAGTTTGTGCATTGTAGATTAGTTTGTTGTTTGATTTTAAGAGCAATGTGAATGAATGAAGTTTCTCTATTAAGGCTTTCATTTTTTAGAATGAACTCTTTCTTTGTTAAAGAAGAAGTATTCATGCTGCTTGTTTATTTGTTACTTTATTTTTTTCTTTTTTAAGAAGATGGTCTTCATTTTAAGAATGAACCTTTACTTTTGTTAAGTTTTTTAGCTGTTCATAAGTGGGAATGAACTCCTTCTGCTTGTTTATCTTTTACATTGTTAAGGTCTTCATTGTAAGAAGTATTCCTGCTACTTGTTTATCTATTACTTTGTTATTTTTCTAAGAAGATGAACCTTTATGCATTGAGTTCTTAACGAAATGATTGTTTTTCTTCTTGATTAGTTTATTTTTCTAGCTTCATAGTTCCTAATGAACTTACAGCTTTTACTTCATACTTCTAAATGAACCGATAGTTTTCTCAATGAACTGACAATTTTAGTTCTTTTGTTTTCTTTAATTCTGTAGGTTTTTTTCCTTTCGCATTTGCTTTAGTTCCTTCAGAAGACATTGAAGGTTGGGAGTGGTTCATGGAAAACTTGCGATATTGTGTCGACGATCGTCCTATCACCTTTATCACTGATTGTCATGAAGGGCGGAAGCAAAGTATTCCTAAGGTTTTTCCAAACTCGCATCATAGTTACTGTTTTTATCATTCTAAGAATAACCTCTTGTTGATGGTGGTTTTTAGCTTAAGGTTAAAATCGTAAAACCCTAGCCAGACAGTGACGTCACAAGACTTAAACGCATTTATTGAACCCTTTAATATGTCTGCGAGAAATTACCAGGGTACCTTTTTTCTAATTAATTACTAATTAGGGTTTCGATAGGCCAAAAACCTAATTCCCACGCCACATGTGCCAATGGTAAACCATGCCATCCACACCTGCCGCGCCAAGGCATGCCAACCATGCTAACCGCACCCCTGTGCCAATGGAAAACCATGACATCCACACCTACCGCGCCAAGGCATGCCAACCATGCTAGCCACACCCCTGTGCCAATGGAAAATCGTGCCAGCCACACCTACCGCGCCAAGGCATGCCAACCATGCTAGCCGCACCCCTGTGCCAATGGCAAACCATGCCAGCCACACCCACCGCGCCAAGACATGCCAACCATGCTAGCCGCACCCCTGTGCCAATGGCAAAACTGTGCCAGCCACACCTACCGCGCCAAGGCATGTAAACCAGGCTTGCCGTTCCTACACGCCATGCACAACGCTGGTTGCCAAAACAAAGGCCTGCAACAATCAACGACCATCTTTATATCACAGGAGCAAATCCTAGCCGTCCAAGGTTACCAGACAACACATGATAACCTTTGACCCAAAAACCTAGCTTGGTAACGCCAAACCCTTGTCCTCACATGCCAAGCCAAACCACACCTTGCCTTGGCCTAGCCATGCTAGCCGCACCATGTGCCCATGGAATGCCAAGCCCTTGGCCCCGCCATGCCAAGCCAAACCATTCACGCCAAACCCTTGGCCCCATCATGCCAAGCCAAACCGCACCTTGCCTTGGCCCTAGCCATGCTGGCCACACCATGATACCATGGCATGCCAAGCCCTTGGCCCCGCCATGCCAAGCCAAACCATTCACGCCAAACCCTTGGCCCCACATGCCGAGCCAAACCGCACCTTTCCTTGGCCCTAGCCATGCTAGCCGCGCCATGTGCCAACGGCATGCCAAGCCCTTGGCCCCACCATGCCAAGCCAAACCGCACCATGCCAAACACACATAGCCACGCCACCATGCTGGGCTTCCCTACACGGCTACCAAAGCGAAGGCATACGACAATCAACGGTCCCCCTTCAATCCCAGGAGAAAATCCTAGCCATACAAGGTTACCAGACAACGCATGGTAACCTTTGGCCCGAAAACCTAAGTTTGGCCACGCCAAACCATGCCATGCCAACGACATGCCAACCTAGCCGCGCCACCATGCTGGCCTTCCCTACGCGGCTACCAAAATGATGGCGTGCGACCATCAACGGTCCCCCTTCAATCCCAGGAGAAAATCCTAGCCATCCAAGGTTACCAGACAACGCATGGTAACCTTTGGCCCGAAAACCTAAGTTTGGCCACGCCAAACCATGCCATGCCAACGGCATTCCAACCTAGCCGCGCCACCATGCTGGCCTTCCCTACGCGGCTACCAAAACGAAGGCGTGCGACAATCAACGGTCCCCCTTCAATCCCAGGAGAAAATCCTAGCCATCCAAGGTTACCAGACAACACATGGTGACCTTTGTCCCGAAAACCTAAGCTTGGCCACGCCAAACCATGCCATGCCAACGACATGCCAACCTAGCCGTGCCACCATGCTGGCCTTCCCTACGCGGCTACCAAAACGAAGGCGTGCGACAATCAACGGTCGCCCTTCAATCCCCGGAGCAAATCCTAGCCGTCCAAGGTTACCAGATAACACATGGTAACCTTTGACCCAAAACCCTAGTTTGGTCACGCCAACTTAGCCGCACCACCATGCCATGTCAATGGCATGCCAACCTAGCCGCACCACCATGTTGGCCTTCTCTATGCGGCCACCAACAAACGAAAGCGTGCGACGATCAACGGCTACCTTTCCTCTTAAGATGCAAAATCTCGACCGTCGAAGGTCACCAAGATAACAAGTCTCCCAAGCTCAACTTGCCAGGTAACAACAATATACTACATGTTTTCTACAAAAAATATTCGAGACATCAACACATATCACAAACTGGGGGATCCTCTTTGGGTATTGGTTTGGCGGTCTACAGCGTGCGGCGTACACTACGCCCGTCATAAGGAAGTGTCATAAGGATGAGGCGGTTAGTAAATACAGGGAGTTAATGGTGAAATGCTCTTTTATGGGACATCAATTCCATGCGTTAACGGTTTTATGGGACATCAATTCCCTGCGTTAACGGTTTTATGAAACATCAATTCCATGCGTTAACGGTTTTATGGAACATCAATTCCATGCATTAACTGTTACCACCTCCTCCCATTT
Organism: Papaver armeniacum; assembly: GCA_023531295.1. NCBI lineage: Eukaryota > Viridiplantae > Streptophyta > Magnoliopsida > Ranunculales > Papaveraceae > Papaver > Papaver armeniacum. The sequence goes on along the minus strand of JAJJWW010008705.1, from coordinate 162,536 downwards.
TTCCATTCTTTAATGAGACCAGAGTACGTTTCACTTCGACTTGTATAAATAGGTCTTACCTATTTCCACCGAACAATAAGTTCAGTCAGGAGCATACACCACTCAGAAAACGTTTGCTAGCTTTTCATACGTTAGCTTCCCACTTTCTGATACAAGTCGTAACACAAATTCTCTTCCAGAATCAACTATTATGGTCTCATCACTTTCCTTGCTTCCCTCCCCAAAACCAACCCATTCTCCTCCACTTTGTGACCGAAGCAAGTCTGGAACGGCCATTTCTTGGTTTAGGCCGGACTTGTACAGATTGATCTCTCGAATCTAAAGTACTCCCTTGCAGTACATTGTTTAGGGTTTAAATTCGTTTCTCACCCATACACCCGAAATTACCGAAATCAACAGAAACCATTTTCACCCACAAATACCTCCCTATCAAGAAAGGACATGAGAAGTATAAACAAGTACTTGATTTGTTCCACAAAGCTGCATATTGTTACAGCGTTGCTAAATATGAGTCTGCTTTAAATGAGATGTGTATTATTGGATGTGGTTGGGCTACCAAGTACCTCAGAAATATCGATCGCAATCACTGGGAAAATGCTTTCTTCGTAGGATGTAGGTATGAGACACACTCATCAAGTATTGCAGAATCTTTCAATAGCTGGATTCATCGTGAAAGGAATTTGCTTCAGCTGCTCTTGTTGATGAGCTCAGGATAAAGATTATGAGGATGAGTTCAGAAAGGCGCGATCTTGGTAGAACTTATCTAGATAGTTTGACTCCCATCTACAAAGTTATACTCAAGAAACATGTCGATATAGTCAAAGGTTGATTGAATCGCGCACAACCTTGTGATATTTCAATCATATAGAAAATATAATGCGGAAAAGAAATAACACAGACACCAAAAATTTTGTTAACGAGGAAACCACAAATGCAAAAAAAAAAAACCCGAGACGTAGTCCGATTTGAACACCACACTGTATTAAGCCGCTACAGACACTATCCTACTCCAAGTTAACTTCGGACTGGAATGTAGTTGAGCGCTAACCAATCTCACACTGATTAAGGTACAATCGCGTTCCTTATGCCTCTGAATCCCAGCAGGACTTTACGCACTTGATTACCTTAGCTGATATCACCCACAACTAAGAATTGTTACGACCCAAATTTGAAGACTTGATAAACAAATATGTCTCAAACAGAAAAGTCTATTGAAGAGATAAATCTGTCTCCCGCATAAATACCTATGAATTTCGTTCCGTCTTTTGATAAATCAAGGTGAACAGGAACCAATTGATACACCGGACTTATATTCCCGAAAAACGGCCTAGTAATAACAATTACCTTATAATAATATTAATCGTATGGTCGAGCCGGATCAAATGAAGGGTATCCAAGTGTTGGAATAAGTATTTTCCTTTTGTTAAGAATATTAACTATCAGAAGCTTATATTTTTTCGCTTTCGTATATTTTTTTTGTTGCAAACTGAACCAAGCTTAATGAATAAAGTGATTTGTCTTTTTGGTTACACTATTTTCATAATTTTTGTAAGCCAATCGGTCTATGTATACGTTATTAAAGTCCGATACGAAGCTAGTATTCTGCAGCTTTTCCAGAATCGGTTTTTATGACATGAACTCTAAACTGATTCTGAATTCAAACATGAATCGGCTTACGCTGGTGTCTCTATAAACCGATTCTGATAAAAACTTGCCTGGGAATTCATTCAGAATTGGTCTATGTGGACGAAGATGTAATCTGATTCTGGATGAAATAAAATACATAATAATAGACAACTTTTAATTCGATAATCAGATTACATGTGGTCAAACATGCCCCGATTGTGGTCAATTTCCACTTTGCATAAACTTTCAAAATTCAAACTTAATAGATTGGGACGACAAAATTGCATGGTACTAGACTACCCCACTGATATTGTAACTACATAAAATTAAATTTCCCTATTTCTTAGGGCGAGATTCAACTATCAATGCGGCTTCGAAATGATAAAAAAACTCTCTTCTCCACTTGGTATAAACATCATGTTCTCCAAACCTATCGCCTCTATGATTAACGTTAAACTCGTTGTACTTGTAGCACAATTTTTTAACGTGAATCGTCCTTGAACAAACGTAATCGGGTCGATAGTCATGGTGTGGTTTCTTGTACTTACCACCCATCTTTGGAACAAAAGGACTCTATGAAACTTGGATCCAAAATATATTCTCATGTTCATGTTCCTCGGTAAGATCCTTGACTATTCAATAAGTTTAACCCATTCGGTCTCTTCCTCAACATCCTTCAATCTATGCCTTAGTTGGAATTGGTCTTCACCTCGTTTCTTTTCCTTGAGTACGTCTTCTTCTTCCATCGCAGCATTTGACGATGATGTGCAAGTTCGCTTGCTTCTTTTAAGTATATCTTCAAATGAATTTGTAGTTGATGATGATGGAGTAGTTCGTTTGCATCTTCTAAGTATGTGTTCGAATGAATTGGTAGTTGATAATGATGGATTTGACATCTTCGAATGAAAAAATGAACAATAGAGAAAGATTTCTTTGAATAAGAGTGTATGATATAGAATAGGCTATCCTCTTTATATACACAAGGGACCAACGACTATAATTTAAAAAAAAAAAGCCATTTGTGGCAATAATCGGATTATATAGAGGCACGTATAGTCTGATTGTGAATTTGGAACAACGGGAAATAGCTACCTTTTCATAATCGGTTTATATGTGAGGGACATAAAGATCGATTCTTGATTTCTCTACAATTCCAAACTTGAACCCAAAATCGGTTTATGTGTGCATTAGCGTAAACAGATTGTGGTTGATGTTAATCACATCAACCCAGAATCGGTTTATGTAGGTATACAATAAAAACTGATTCCTGGTAACATTAACCACAATTGGTTTACGCTAATGCACACATAAACCGATTCTGGTTAATTTTCAGAAAATTTGATAAGGAAATTTCAGAGATTCATAGTTAAATCATTGTTGAGTTTCTCTTAAAAGGAACAGACTAAAGGGATTCAACTCAATCACTTGAATTGTTTGTCGACGAATATTCCTTCAAAACCCCCAAAAAATGAGAATTGGATTGTTATTTTTGATTAAGTTTTAGTTTTTGATTTTGTTGGAAATTGAAAAAAAAAGTGTTTTGATTAAAGAATTTTGTGTTTGTTAATAGAAATGATTATGATTTTGTATTTGTTTTAGAATTATTAAGGTTTCTTCAAAATGTAATTTAATATTTTTTATCATATTTTAGACACCTCATATTCCCTTCTTTAGGTTGGTTGAAAAAAAAATTTATGCCCAAAATAATCACACTAGGCCCCGAACTAGAAAAGCAGGAACACTATTTTGGCTGCATTAGTGGCATAAGATTTGTCTTTCCTCCCCCACAAGTTCCTCACAAGTCACAAGACAGGGGGCCACAGGCCCAAAACTCCTAAACCAGCTAAAAATTTACGCGGTAAAAAACTCAAAACTCCCGCCAATTTTCTTATTGTCTAACCAAATCAGCATTCTAGTCAATTACTGACCGAAAAACCATACAAATGCATAACCGTTGATTTAAACATTGACGGTTCAGACTAAATGTCAATTCCCAGTATACATACTCTATAGATTTTTCATTTTTTTTACTACCTCAATCATAATCTTCTTTATCTCAATAGAAAAAGAGAGAAATAGACAGAGTGAACTCAATAGAACCCTAGAAAAACCTTAGATTCGTAAAAGCTTGTTCGGATTCATCCGACCTCTGATTTTGCTGGTACAAATTCTTCCTATCTCTAACTTACATTTTTTTATTTTCTCTGTTTTAAACTATTTCCATGTTTTTGTTTTAAGTTTCTGCTGTAATCAAAGAAACTAGAACTTAAAAATCATGGGTTGTTTATACATCTAGTAAAAATATGGTTTTTTCCCTTATATTTTCCTGAAAGCAAAGATCTGCATAGGTTGCTTACTTGATTTCATTAAAGAACTAGAAGTCAGAGATGAAGGGTTTCTTTGGTTAATTGAAAAATCATGGTTTTGCTGTGTTAATAAAAGTACAAGTACCTAAGAATCATGGGTTGTTTTCAATTTGTGTTTAGTTTACTTCAATTCAAAGATCTAAATCTATAAAATCATGGGTTTCATTATTGATTTTCTAGAGGGGGTTGCAATCATGTGTTACCAAAGATTCATGGTTCATTTAGTTTTCAAAGTTCAATTGATTCATGGGGTCGAGTTGTGGGCATCGCCCGCTGAACAACTTTACCACTCTACTAGTTTTGGTAGTTCTTAAATTCATATTTAATTTCAAATTCAAATTTGACATCTGATTATATTTCAGCAATGAGTGTCTAATTGAGATATTTGATTTGCAGGAATGGCGAAACTACGAGATCAGGATATCATATCAAATATCATCATTAGGTTGCCTGTGAAATCGATCTTACGGTTCAGGTGTGTATCCAAAGCCTGGTGCAAGTTATTGAAAGACCCTGATTTTGTGAAAAAGCACCTTCGTCACGCAATTGAAATGAACAAATTCAGTGTAATGATGCACCCATGTTATGATCTTCATGAAGAAGCCCACACTTTAGCTTATGATCCATCTTCATATACATTGAGTGACCCTGCTAGTATAAATTATCCTTTGGCAAGAAAATTTTGGGGAACTTGTAATGGCTTGATTTGTTTAACCACCACTAATCAGAATGATGTTGTCCATTGGAATCCAACTACCCAGGAGTTTAAGGAAGTACCAACTGTACCAATAGAGTCAGCAGATGAATTTAGTTACTATAAACATGGATTTGGTTGCGGTGATGAAATTGATGATTTTAAGGTTGTAAGTTTTGTGGGGTTTGATGGTGTTTATTTTTCTGAAGTTCGGGTATATACACTTAAATCTAATTCATGGAGAAGGCTTGAGAATATACCTTATTGGCTTTGTCACGGAGAAATGGACATGTCTCAAGTAAGTGTTCATGGATCTATGCATTGGTTAGCATTCACCGACACTGAGCCCAGCAAAGTAATAGTCTCTTTTGATTTCAAGGATGACAGATTCGATGAGATGCCCCTACCCAGTTTTGATTATGCTGAAACAAATTTGTGTCCATTGGGAGGATCCCTTTGCTTACATGGTTCTATTTGTGGTCGCATTGATATATGGGAGATGAAGGAGTATGCAGTGACTGAATCTTGGGTTAAACTCTTCACCACCAAGCAGATTTCTTTAGACAGTTGGTTCCACTTCAGGTTGTCAAAAATGGTGAGATTTTATTAGGATATGACAACAGGAAAGGTTATCATCTTGATTTATATGACCTTAAGCGTGGAACATCCATAAATCTTAAGGTTTATGCTAACTGGGGTTGGTACTTTAGTGTTACCTTTGCCTATGTGGAGAGCCTTTTACCGCTTAATTCAGGAACTTATGTCTGGCAACGAGAAATAGAAAGGAAAAGACTGCAAAGACGGAGTGAGTATCTTATGCAATTACTTATGTAACATAGTATCTATATACTTTCCTAACCCAATGCGAGCTTAAACGTGTTGATTTCTTTATGCCACTACCAAAAAATGGTGTATTAGAGCTATTTGGCTTAATTTTAGGTTTACAAATTATTATATGCAATTTTGTTTGCTTTCCCTTATCTCTCATTTTAGCAGTTTCAGGCTTGGTGTTACTGAATAATACAATTCTATATTTGTATCTTAGACAGTAGGTCGTGGTACTAGTGACTACCTGAAGCTTATTTCTGCCATTTGTATGTGTATTCTTTAACTATCCGACTTTCAAAATTCTCCTTTCTTGTGACTCGAATTTACCCAATTCTCATTAATTATGTACTGTATGTTGTTTTTATATTAAGTTATGCTCTTTGCTTACATCAAAGTATCTGAAATCAGATTATGCACTTTTTGTTCTTTTGGGATGTTTGATTTTTCTTTTTCTTCTGAAAATGTAGGAATGGCGAAACTCCAAGATAAGAACATCTTACTGAACATCCTTGTTAGGTTGCCCGTGAAAACAATCTTACGGTTCAGGTGTGTGTCAAAATCCTGGTGCAAGTTACTGGAAAACCCGAAGTTTGTGAAAGAACACTTGGACCATGCTATTGAAAGGAACCTGTTCAGTGTGATGATGCACTCTGGTTATGGTCTTCATAAAAGCACCTGCACCTTAGCGTATGATCCATCAACATCTACCTTGAATAACCGTGTTAATGTGTTAAGGATCGAGCAAGAGAGAGGAGAGCAAAAACGCGCGGAAGCAATAGACTACATTGATAATAATCTTGGTGTGTCTTTCTCATTAACTCTTCAAGATATTTATACAATCACAAGACTTGATTCTCAAGACAATTCCTAATATAACTCTCACAACTTAAAGTGAGTATCTCCTAAATATAGACTCTCATATATTATTTCCTAATACCCTCCCTCAAGATGGAGCATGTAGATCACGAATACCCATCTTGGACAAAAGAAATTTAAACCGAGCTTTCACAAACATTTTTGTGAAAAATTCTGCCAATTTCGGTTTTCATCGTAGTTTAAGGACGTTTCGGTCCCATCTTCATAGTTTTAGGACATTTCGGTCCTCTTCGGAAGTTTAAGGACATTACGGTCATCTTCGTAGTTTAGGGACATTTCGGTCCTCTTCGTAGTTTTTGGACATTTCGGTCCCATCTTCATAGTTTAAGGACATTACGGTCCCCCTCGTAGTTTAGGGACATTTCGGTCCTCTTCGTAGTTTAGGGACATTTCGGTCCTCTTCTAAGTTTAGGGACATTACACGGTCCCCCATCTAAGTTTAGGGACATTACGATCCTCTTTCGTAGTTTAGGGACATTGCGGTCCCATCTTCGTAGTTTAAGGACATTACGGTCCCAATAGAAGTTTAGGGACATTACGATCCTCTTCGTAGTTTAGGGACATTTCGATCCTCTTCGTAGTTTAGGGACATTTCGGTCCTCTTCGTAGTTTAGGGACATTTCAGTCCTCTTCGTAAGTTTAAGGACATTACGGTCCCAATAGAAGTTTAGGGACATTACGGTCCTCTTCGTAGTTTAGGGACATTTCGGTCCTATCTTCGTAGTTTAGGGACATTTCAGTCCTATTCTTTAGACAACTCATAGGATTTTAACCCACTATTGTTGTTCTTTCTCTCATCACCTCTTGGTGATCGCTTCTCTTTCTTCACAATTTTATTGTTGTTTCTTCTTCTTTTTCATCTTTGTTCCAGTCACGCTTTTGTTGCGAAAAGCGTTACACTTTTTTTGGTTTTCAAGATTCTCTCACAATCTTTCTTCTCGTCACGCTTCTGCCACAAGATGTAACTATTGTTTTTGTTATTTTGCTGTTACAAATTTGTCACGCCATTCAGATGCCACATTTCTGAATTTGTGATAGATTTTCCACGATGTGACTTAATGTCACACTTCTGTTTGTAGGCATTTAAACAAACACCTTCTCTTCACTCCCCTTTTTAATCGAATTAGGAAACACACACACATATTCATAAACCATCTCCGGCAATCAAAATCGACCAAGCTCTGCTCCTTCTTTCTCGATCTCTAACTCTGTTCACAGCTCAACTTCTCGTCACTTCCAACCCTTACAGCTTCCTCCATTCTTCGCTGCTAACAACCAACTTTTCCTTCAACAGCCACACGAACGGTGGAGATGCATCACACTTCTTCGCCACCGGAACCCATCTGTCAGTTCTCACTCCATTCATCGATGATCTTTCTACTGCCGATACTATCAGCAACCCATTACAGCACCATAACAACACCTGCTCCTTATTCGAATTCCTTCATATTGGCAGCAAACTCGCTCCATATCAACCAACACCGATCACCACCGTTAAAACCTGGCAAAAAACATCACGATCTCTCCTCGAGCTATCTCCATTCTCTTGTGCTCCCAAATATCCCAGCAGGAGGAAGAAGAAGATATTGAGACGAAAAGGGAAAGACTACGAAGATGGGGTGAGTATTTATTGCTGTTAAGCTTAGCTTAAAACTTATTTCTCTCGGATCTCACGTATTTGCTATGTACATTTCTTTTATCCACTTCCACAACTGCTGTTTTGCTTAGTTCCTTGGACTTTACATTCTCCTCTTAGTTCCTTGGACTTTACATTCTCCTCTACAATAAAAAATGTAGACTTTTAGGAATAAACTTCTTACATAACCAATTTTAAAGGGCCCTTTTAAAGTAGGCTTACGACTTAGTGATATGATATTATATTTGCTTATTCATGCCATTGATAGTCAATTTTGATTGCAGAAAAGTATGGGATTCCTGGCATGAACATTGGTGATGTCAGTGATGGCAAAGAAGAAGACGAAGACTGCAATGGTGTAGAAGAGGATATCAAGAACAAAAAGAAGAAAGCAAAGTTTTTTTTTTTTTTTTTTTTTTGAATTTCAAAAGAAGAAAACAAACAAACTAGGCAAGAAGAGAAGCCTCAAGCTCAATGAGCTGAGTAATACAAGAAGGAGAGGAGTGCAACCAAAATCCATAGGATTGGTTAGTTACAGCATGAGCAGCAAGTTCATGAGCCACTTAAGATGTAGATATTCTTCTAGTGTTTTTTTTTTTTTTTGGTTTGGAAAAGGTTAACTAAGATTTGGTTAGGGAAAATTGGAAAATGCCCCATTTCGGAGTGCAATCTTGGAGAACCGCCCCAACGTTAAAAAAAGTTGGAAAAATGTCCCGCTGTTAGAAATAGCAGTTAAGTACACACGTGTGAATTCCCACGTGCACAAAAAAGACAGAAATATCCAACTCCTTTAAGATCTTGACACGTATGCAGATCATCCAACGGACAAAGAAGAGGACTTCACGCACGTGAAAGGCACGTGATAACTTCACAAAATTCTACTTCAGAAATTCGCGTGCATCTTTTCTTCCTGTTAGTTTTTTTTTTTTTTTGAAAGTACTTATATTACTGAGCCACCGTTAATCTGCTAATTCAGACTCTTCTGAGACTAACTCATGTTGAGTTGCTCTTCCAATGACTGAATTTGTTGGATTAACAGTGGCTGAACAAGATACAGAAGTAATGTCATTAGAGTTACATAATTCATAAGCTTTGACAGTGTCAAAAGCTATTGCGGGAAATAAAAAGCTAGGAGCTTGATCATTCCAAAAAGCTGTATTGTTTGATCTTCTCCTTCCTTTGCCAACAAGTCTCTGCCACCTTGTTAGCTCTTCTATCTACGTCTTCGAAACCTTTAAAAGAAACTAGTTTAGCTGCTACGACTTTAACTTCTTCTAGAATTGCTATGCATTTCCATTTCACCGAATTTGTCTTTCCTTGCAGATACGATATTGTAGCTTGATTATCTCCTTCTATTATCAAGTTTTGAATATTGTGTCTGTTGGCCCATTGCGTTGCCTTGAGCTCGAGCTACGGCTTCGCCTCTTCTACCGAGAAGGTCCCGCACCATCCATGTTCACTGCTGTAAAGGTTCCTGTTGAATTACGAATGACAAAACCAAAACCTGCATTAGTGATTTCAGATAGCCAAGATGCATCACAGTTCAGTTTCAGAGTATTTGCCGGTGGTAGTTGCCAATAAATATTTCTGGAATGATTAATGCTGTGCAATCTTTGATTAGTGTGTCTGTTGTGTGGATGCCAATAAACAAAGTGACTTGATATAGCAATTGCTAGTTGCTCAGCAGTTCTAGTTTTGTTTTCAAACACTCTCAAGCAGCGTTCTTTCCATATGAACCAGCACTTTGTTGCTGCTAAAGCCATAGAAATTGAATCTAAGTTTCCTGTCTGCCATTCATTATAATGTTCCAAAAAAGTTTTTGCATTTATTAAGTTTAGAGATACTCCCTGAGAAGCCATTAGTGCATGGTAAGCTCCAAACTTTCTTGGCAAAATCATATTCAAAGAATAGATGATAAGTAGATTCTTCCATATGTTGACGTAAGACACATTTTTTTCCTCATCTGTGGTTGCTCCTAATTTCATTTTAGTTGGTAAAGCATCCTGCAAACACTTCCAAATGAAGAGTTTTATCCGTTGTGAAGTATCCATACTCCACAACCCTTTCCAGAATCTTTTCGAAGCATGGGAAACTAGATGGCTAGGGTTGATGAGTTTTGCGTACAAGGACTTCACAGAGAATTCACTATTCTTTGTTAAATTCCATCGTAGTTTATCCTTTTTGAGGTGGACATTCCTATCTGTGTACAGGTTTATGTTAATTATTTCCTGAATTAAAGCATTCTCGAAAGTAGATTGTAACAAAAGCAAGTTCCACTTTTTAGTATCTGAATTAATCAATTCAGATACAAGTGTTATGTTTGTGTTTGACCTATGAGCTGAGTTATCCAAGGTTTCAGTTCTGGTTGGTAGCCATCTATCCTCCCAGATGTTGATGTCAGTTCCATCCCCAACCTCCCAAATACTATGATTTTTAATATGCACTACTCCTTGCAGAATGCATTTCCAAATCCAAGAAGCGTGAGCTTTCTTTTTGGCATGTAATGCTCCTGTTTTTTTGAAATATTTCCCTTTCAAAATTTGAGCCCATAAGTCATTTGGATGGCTGACTAACCTCCAAGCTATTCTACTAATCAAGGCTTGGTTAACCTTGTTAGCTTCTTTAAATCCTAAACCACCCTAATCAATGGGTTTACACAGGAAATCAAAAGCTTTTTTGTAAATTCCCTTCGAATTAGTATGTTTTCCCCACCAAAAGTCCCTTTGCATATTATTGATTCTCTTAGTTATTTTTTTTGGTAGAACAAAACACCCCATACTAAATATGGGCATGCTAGAAAGGACTGATTTATTCAGGACCAATTTACTTGGTTGTGAAAGGATTTTCCTAAGCCAAGCCTTGATCCTCAGTTCCATCTTCTCAATAATATTATCAAAATCTTTCAATTTTGATCTATCTATGAAAGGAGGAACGCCTAAGTGAGTGTCTTTTATGTTTATCTTTTTTATTTTCATTAATCTGCAAATGATTCCTTGGTGTTTATTATGAACTTTCTTGCTGAAAAAAAGGCCAGACTTTGTGAAGTTTATCACTTGTCCCGATGCCTTGTTAAAAAGTTGAATAGCTTCTAGCAGATGGTTTCAGCTTGTTAGATCTGCTCTTGTGAATAGAAGCAGATCATCAGCGAAAAAGAGGTGGGAAATAGGGGTAGCTCTAGGTGTCAGTTTGATGCCCAGAATTTTTTTTCTGAGATTCTAATAGATTTAAAAATCTTGAGAAAACTTCCATACATAAGATAAAAGGTAGAAGGATAGTGGATCCCCCTGTCTAATGCCTCTAGAAGGTTGGAATTCCTCACAAGGATTAGCATTTAGAAGTACTGCTATGGAGGTTGTTGAGATGCACTGATGTATTAAAGTTCACCAATCTTCCGAGAATCCAAAAGCTTTTAAAGCTTTTAGCAGGAATGTCCAATTGACCCTATCGAAGGCCTTGGACATGTCTATCTTAATACCAATGTTCCCTATTTTTTTTTACTTTTTTTCATTGAATGAACTATTTCATGTGCCACTATAATGTTGTCGGAAATCTGCCTAGAGGAGAGGAAGGCAGATTGTAATGGCGAAATGATGCTCTCTAGAGTTTTTTTAAATCTATTATCCATCAGTTTAGATATTATATTGTAGGGAGTATTGCACAAACCAATAGGTCTGTAATCCACTGGCGATTTTGGATGTTTAGTTTTGGGAATCAAGAAAAGGAAGGTTTTGTTTAGCTCTTTATTGAGTTTTTTGTTTTGAAAGAAATCTTGCACAACATCCACTAGTTGTGATCCTACAATATCCCAATTATGTTTGAAGAAACTCACCGGGAATCCATCTGGTCCTGGAGCTTTATTGGATTTGAGATTCTTAACCACCATCCAAATTTCTTCAGGGGTTGGGATAGAGGTTAAAGAGGAGTTTTCCTCTTCAGAGATAGAACTTGTAATATGTGAAAAAATAAAGTTTTCATAATTTTCAAAAGATCTTGTGAATAGGTCTTTAAAGTAAGAAGTTAAAACTTCATCAATCTTTTCTCTGGAAGATACAACTATATTGTTTTTGTCTTGAATACAATCAATGTTGTTACGTTTTCTCTTTTTCAGTGAATGAATGTGAAAGAATTTTGTGTTTCTTTCCCCTAGAGCTATTGTATTGTTTCTAGATTGTTGTCTTGCTATCTCCTCTTGAGTGTCATACAGTGTTTCTAGTTCTAAAGTTTTCTTATTTACTAAAGATTGAGTGATTGAAGATGTTGGTTTTGCTTCTAAGTTTTCTATAGTTCCAAGTAAAACTTTGATTTTTTTATTTGGTTTCCCAAAAACATCTCTTTTCCAAGTATAGAGATTCAACCCTAGTGTATTAATATTTTCTAAAAGATCCAAGACTGGCCTGTTGGTATTTATACACCATGATTTTTTGATGACCTCAATGCAAGAAGATTCCTTAAGCCAAGTATCATAGAATTTGAAAGTAGGGACTAAGTGATTATGTGTAGAAGCTAAAGAAAGGCAAATTGGCCCATGGTCTGAGCCAATTGCCACCAAGTTTTGCAAAGATGCTTCTTGGAATTCCTCATTCCATTCAACATTTGCCATGGCTCTATCTAATCTTTGTTTTATGTTGGCACTCCCTTCTCTTTTATTGTTCCAAGTAAAAATATTCCCTAAGAAACCTAAATCTTCTAGACTTGTTCTTTGAAAAAGGTTCATAATAGGTTCTATTTTTTTCCTATCAAAAGGAAGACCCCCTAATTTTTCCTCACTGTTGAAAATGATATTCAGATCCCCTATTACTAGCCATGGCATAGCACTTAAGTTAACTCTCTCAACAATGTTTTCTAGATACCCCATAATTTGTAGTTTATTATCATGCTTAGGGGTTCCATAGAAGCAAGTTAAAAGCCATTATAAAAGTTACTTTTAACAATGACATTTATCATGTTAAGGTTCTACTGAACCACTTCAAAGTGAAGACCATCTACCCATCCTATTGCTAGACCTCCAGCTATTCCATCTGGATCTACAATGTGGGTATTGGGAAAGAATTTAAGAATGTTTCTCATCAAGCTCCTTTGAGACTTGGTTTCAGACAAGAACAAAATATCTGGCTTTTCATTGTTTAACAGGTTATTCAAGTGTTGTTGAGTTTTTTTCTGCCCACACCCTTGTGTGTTCCAGGCTAAAATTTTCATAATATGTCTACTAAGCAAAGAACTGAGTCTAATTGAAACCTCAGTCTGCAAAGAATATAAGCAAAAGAAGCAAGATAATTAAGTAGGACAATTGAAATCTAATACAATCAAGGACTATTATGTGCCAGGCAAATTTTTGTAAAAAGTGATTGAGCTATCTAATAGTAAATTATGGGTTTGCAGTCAGGTTTAGATAAAAGTAGAATGCTTGAGATGGGAGACATACCTAGATGATCTCTTTTCCTTTTTTAGCAGTCTGGGCTTGTAAAAGCTCAATTTTTTCATCTATGGGAGTGGTATCTTCAGCCAAGGTATTAAGTGACATAGAAAAGTATCCATATTGATTGATAATGTTTTTATCAAAGTTATCATTTTCCACCTCATTTTGGAAAACAGATGGATTGAAATCATTTGAACCTAGAGAGCTATGAGGAGACATTTCAAAATCAAATTGATCAGAAAGAGACATAGAAAAAGCAGGAAAGAGATTAGAGTTCAAAGAATGTTGCACTCTATCAGGAATTTCAATGTCATCATCCGAAGAATCAGAGAATGTGATGCAAAATGCTGGTTTTTGTAATGCAGGATTATCAGAAATTTCCTCTTCTGGGGTGAAATAATGCTCAATTGAATCCTCAATTGAGTCCTTGATCTCCATGGATCCATCTTCGATTGGAATGAAACTCTCTTCTTTTTGAGAAGAAGACGAAGAAAGAATTTGATTTACCACATCCCGAATAAGACCCGTTTCTCTGATTTGGTAGTCAGAATCTGAGATATCCTGATACTGAGACAAAGGTGAATAGAGAAGACGTGGTGGAGAGATCCAAATTCTTTGTCTTTTACCTAGATAGAATCGCTTCTGTCGAATGGATCTTGATCTTCCTCCGAAACAAGAGATGGTGAGAGAGTTGATGAGATTTCTCTGTGAGAGTTGAACTCCTTAGTAACTGAGTCAGTAGACAAAAGAAATGCTGCCTGTTAAGTTCCACCGTCAGAAGATGAGTCTCTATCTATTTGGTCATTAAATAGCACTTTGAAATCGCTAGCCCAACTCTGTGAATCCTCAGTCGATTCCGATTCAAGACTATCATCATAAATGTCCTCCAAGGGTAGGTTGTATTTAGTAGCACATATTTCCTCTAAGTGTCCAAACCTCTTACAAAAATTGCATACCCTATACGGTAAGTCCATGTAGATGAAATTTATAATCGATTCAGGATGATGCCCCACCTTAATTCTAGCAAAGGTTTTAAGTTGTTTTTCTATGTTAACATTTATTCTAGCAAATATATTTTGTCCCTGAGTAGGAATGCCATTAGGTGGATGGATTTTTGTCACAAAACCTAAATGAGTGCCCATTTGTGCAATGATATATTCATTGAAATGTTGTGATTGTGCATTCAAAAATTTTACCCAAACAGCTATTGTTTTCAGAGCATGTCTTTGGATCTGCATTCCCGGAAACCATCCTGTTATTGGGAAGGCATCTCCATACAAATGCCAAGGTGCATTTGCAAGTATGCCATTCATGGTTTATGTATCAGAGAAGGAGATCATAAACACGTTGTAACCAATTTGTTTGGTTTTGAAAATCATTTTTTTGCCCCATCTAAACTTCAGGGCTCTAGCAATGTTTGTTTTTGTAAAAGATGTAGTTGAGAAAATCCGTGCAACAATAGAATTTTCATGGGTGAAACCTTTAAGATTTGGTACTTGAAAGGGTAGTATATGAGTTTTGAAAAACTTTCTTTTTGTTGTTGCTCTACCAATTTGAATAGGTTGAGAACCCATCTGTTCAAAAAACAAAATCTGAGACATAGAGACCATTTTGGCACCTAGCAGTTTAGTTTTAGTAAAAGACTTTAATGAAGGTAAAACAAACTGAAGAGAGAAAAAAAAACAGTGCACACTAGATTGTTTTACAGAGCCATTACTACTGTAAAAGAAGGAATGAAGCAGGGAATGAGAATTTACTTTTTTCTCATATTTTTATCTTCTTTGAAGCTAGCCTATTGGTCTATTAGACACCCCCGTATTAGCAGGCTAAAAAACAAGTACGCCACCCAAAATGAGACGCGTGTTATCCTCTAAGAAATATCTCACCAAAGTTTATCTTTTAATTGGTAGATTTGTTTACTAATAGTTAAAAAAACCTCATGGACCGTCCATTTAGCGGCACGTAATGTACTCTTAAAGAAAGAGCCTCGACACACTTACGTGCAGGACTGGGTCGATCATAAATGCTCATGCAATTGGCTGATTCATTTTCCAAAAGGCACCCTCTTTTAGGGGTCCGACTTTGTGCACCCGCGGGTGCACATTCCTCCCCTGTTGATTTGCTGGAAGTTAACGGGATCTTTTACCGTTCAAGAATTATTTTTTCTTTCGTAATTTCGTTTAGAGAAAAAAGAAAGTAAAAGTTCCAAAACGTAATTTTTTTTCTTCTTCGTCTTTCTTCTTTCTTCTTCCATCTTCCTTACTTCTCTGCTTCTGCATCCCAACATTACTTAACCCTTCTGACTGAACTTGAAATGCTTTATAACAATCAGACTTCTAAGCTAAAACAAATTCACGAACAAGCCTAACTTTAAACTCCCATCAAAGCTTAGGTATTATTTTTTTTTATCCACTATAATTTTCTCTGATTGAATTTCTCCGATGGGTTTTCTCCATACACCCTTTACAAACGAAAATGCATGTATGTTATACCAGATCAGATGAAATTATAAGATTGGTGTATTGCACCAAATCTGTTCGATGAATTTATGGTATGAAATTTTAAAGCTTCGAATATTATGATCCTTGTTATTAAACCAAAGTGGAAGATTTTTAGTGATCCTAGGTGGGTTCACTGTTCAGTTGGGGTTGATTCCCAACTTTGTTTGATTTTGTTGTTGGTGAATCTCTAAATAATTGATGGGTATATCATCTTTGATCTCATGGATGATGATGGAGTGAGTAATATTCCCTTTGATGAGATTGAATGCAAGAATAGTGTTAAAATATAGTAATTGACTTGTTAAGGCGAGATGCGAAAAAGCATCTGAAACATTTTAATCTTCTAAAACAGATAAGACTGATGAAGGATTTGACAACAGAAACATATGAAGGTGATGAATCATTAGAAAGAATTTAATAATTTTGATAAAAAAGTTCATAGATAAATAAAAAAAAAAAATATTCCGTTAATTAAGAAACCCAGTAAAGAAAGGAGGAATGTGCACCCCGGTTAAGCTGGGGTGCACAAAGTCGGACTCCTCTTTTAGTCAAGGGCTGATTCAACCAATCCATAGAGACTTTTCTCTCATATTCCTTTTTAATTTTTTGTAAAAAAAAGAAAATATCATATTTTAATTAAGAAACGCTTTTGAATTTTAAAATTTCAAATAAATTTTTTGAAAAAGCTATCTGATAGTCAAACGATTTTTTTTTTTTATAATAATTAATTTGAAAAATAGCCGTTACTACCCAAAACCTTCCCTCTGCAAACTCAGCTGATCCGACTATGACCACTGTTCTGCCAAACTCCGGTGAACGGATTCCACCCTTCAGAAAATTACCAGTTGCTTACAGAAGTTGTCATGCCTTATCCCAAAAAACCCCCTCAGTAATGTTATTCCTGCCGTCACATTTGCTCTGTTATATGAATATGCTGCAACCCAATTTCCGATTGAAGAACAACCCCTTCTTATTCATATAGCATTTTATCCCATTCCTCTCCAAAACCAGGAAAGAGATCAAGGATTCACCATGTATTTGGACGTTTGATATGCTAAGATGAATGGAAAGTTTGTTTTTATGTTTCATGATGCAGTTCTAAAACAGTTAATGATTTCATGTATAAGAAGTTTTAAATCCTATATGGATCCTATTGTATGCAAAAGATTCTATCGTGAAATGAATGCAATGTTTCTCTGATGATGCTTTTTTTTGAAATGAAAACAACATCATCATACTCCTCATATCTACATTCGATTTAAGCAAAGGTTCCCATTTTTTTAAAAAAAAGCCATGTCAATCGAACGAAATCCGCAGAAACAACAAACCTGATACCAACCTTCCCATATCCAAGAATCCAATTGATTAGCCAGGCTGCGTTTAGGAGGTTGAAGATCACCATAGAGAGAGGTTTAGGAGGTATCGAGTTTGTTACTCCATAGAGAGAAGAGAGAGAAGAGAGGATTTCGTGATTTCTTGATGGTCTTCCTGTTAGTTCGTGAGTTAAAAGAGAACAAAAGAAAAGAGAGAAGAGACAGAGAGCGGTGAAGAGAAATTAATCTATTTTATCATTATCTCCACTATGGGTGTATTATCTTCAAGGATTAATTGTTACAGCTTTTTGTTGATGTGAACGAATAATGGTAGAAGATCAACATCAGAAGAAGAGTTGAAGTTACAACGAATTTTTTTTCATTGGAGCAATAGTTCGTCCAAACATATAAGTAGATCGAACCCGTTATCGTTTTTCTGCAAAGATGTTGTTACGGTTTCTGTTAATTTGTTAAAGAATTGAATTTTAAATTCTAGGGTTCATAGTAATTTGAGATTTTTCTTCAGGTTCATAATTGAATCATTGATTTTTCTCAAGGTTCGAAACATTTTTATGATGTTGAATTGGATGATTCGACTTAGAACTAGAAAATATAAAGATAAAAGAGAATTGTATTATTGAATGATATATTTTACATTGAGAACCCATAGGGTATATATAGCGATCTGAAGTAACTTGGTATGCAAGAATAATGCTTGTAAATCAATTCATACTAAATATATCAAATACTAAATATAACCCTAAATACTAAAACTTTCCATATAATTTATTATTACGAATCCTATACTCTAACACCCTCCCTCAATCTCATGGGGATTGAAAATCACATGAGATTGGCCATGAAAATTGTTGATGAAGTGCAGTGCCAATAAACGTCCAAGAAGCATAAGAAGAAAGCGCGTCGACATAAGAAAAATTTACCGATTAGAGAACTCGCCAAAAACAAATAAATTCACGGAAAGCGTCGATGGATTCAAAATAGGGATTTGAGAAGAATAGCGCAAAGAGAGAAAAAGAGATGATTAGGAGAATAAAATAGAAAAGTTGACGAAGAATAGTGCGTTGACGAGGAACGACGGTAGAGAAAAGAGATGATTAAGAGAATAAAATAGAAAAGTTGACGAAGAATAGTGCATTGACGAAGAATAGCCCGACAAAGAGAGAAAAGAGATGATTAGGAGAATAAAATAGAAAAGTTGACGAAGAATAGTGCGACGGAGAGAAAAGGGATAATTGATTAGGAGAATCACTGTTTACTGGATCCACAATCATGAAAAGAATCAAAGGAGCACATCAGAACCGTAGATAAGTAATGAAACTTTCGGAAAGGGAGAGGTGGTGTTGCCGACATCTTCAAAAAATCTGATAACTTCAGTTACGAGGTTGGATTTAGAGTGGCAAATATGGATGATAAACCTAAAAATAAAAATCTGGTATGAAAAACTAATAATGTTGCAGCGGAAGAAAGATCCGGCGGGTGGTAGCATGGAAGACTACCGCCGCCGGTTAGAAAAGAAACGAGGTGGGCAACAGGTCCGATCGAACCTGCTGATACCAACTTAGAACTAGAAAATATAAAGATAAAAGAGAATTGTATTATTGAATGATATATTTTACATTGAGAACCCATAGGGTATATATAGCGATACCGTAACTTGGTATGCAAGAATAATGCTTGTAAATCAATTCATACTAAATATATCAAATACTAAATATAACCCTAAATACTAAAACTTTCTGTTGATGGGTGAAAACTACTCCTGCAGAATTTAGTAATTTGGGGTGTGGATGAGGAATGAATCTAAACCTTCAACAAATGCACTGCGCGGTGAGTGCTTGTAGATTCGAGAGATCAATGTTGTGCAAGTCCGGCCTAAACCAAGAAATGGCCGTTCCGGACTTGTTTTGGCCACAAAGTGAAGGAGATGGGGTTGATTTTAGGGAGGGAAGCGAAGAAGGTGTTGAGATTGTGAAGGTGTTGGCTTGCTTATGACTTGTAACAGAAAGATGAGCAAGCTTACGGTTGATGCAAGCAGGCTCTGAGTGTTTGAATACGATTTGTATTAACACTTGGTTTCTGTCGTCTGAACTTGTGTTGTTCTCCGTTATTCCCCTTGTTGTTCGTCGTTGGAAAAGAGGGCGGAGAACCTATTTATACAAGTCATTGAGCCTCATTCACGTTTCTCGTGGGAAGTGGAGGTAGTGGAATGATGGAGTAGTGGAGTTGTGTGCCGGTAACACACGACCAGTCTTGCCCACTTTTCCCCGTTCATCTCTAACCGTCCATGACTTCCTAACACGTTCTTGTGATGGCGTTGCACGCCGCACGCCGTAAAACCGCCAGACCAATACCCCGTATGTATCCCCAGTTTGTGACATGATTGATAAACTGAATGTGGATCGTGGATCCACGGAAGATAGCATGTAATCTTTGAATTGAATAACTGCGTTATTCGTAAAGTCGATACTTGTGTGTATTTTATGCAGGTACTGCATTGCGGTGTGGTAAAGTCATGGGTAATGACTCCTCACTAACCAAATAACTCCTGACCAGGGTTGTATAACCAAGCTGGTGAAATCGGACGGATGAGATGATGTTTGAGACACTCATCTCATGCATCGTTGATGAAATTAGGGTTTTTAAAGAGGTGCGCAAGCATCACTCTTGACTTGGTCGAAACCAAGCATGGGAAGGATTTTGTAGAGGACCGACCATACATGCGTGTTGACGCGCATGATGGTGTACACGTCCATGTCTCACCGTCTCATAAAGATGCAATCTAGGCCACTCAATTTGACCGTCAAAGAGGAGCGGTTGAGATCGGTTTGCGGCAAAATCCTTGCCGCAAAGGAGTTGGAAACCGCATGACATCCCAAGTTTGGGCGTGCGTTCCAAGACGACCCATCTTGGTCGGTCTTGGTCGATCATACTACCGTGTAGGTGGTAGGTTGGTGTTCACACCTATACCTGATTATCCCATGAAAATGTGATCTAAGCCACTCAAATCATCCGGTGAAGTTGAGCGGTCGAGATCGCTTTAGATTTGGGAGTGTAACCGCACGAGTTTGGGGCGTGCGTTTTGGGTTGGCCGGGCATGGTATGCCTTGGCCGACCGCAAGAGGAGGTAGCTGGGCCCACGGTGGTCATGCTTTGGTATGACCGCCTTGGTTAATCCAATCTCGTGACCCTCCATTCGCATGCGAGAAGATGGACGCGCGTGATGACTTGAAACCCTAATTTTGGCTTTCAAAGCCGCGCGACCATGCTCTTTTGGGCGGACGAATTTGTTGTAACCAACCATGTTTGGCTTTGACCGATTGGTCAAGTGTGTAGGCGGTCACATGGTGATCGTGTCGACATGCTCCGGGCCCTTTGAGTCTACATCTACACCCTCCATCTATACCGCGAAGATGGATGGTTGAGACTGCTTTTGCGGCACATGTAATATGCCGCAAACCCTAATTTAGGTTTTCCGTCCATAATGCTTGGTATGGACGGTTTCTTGGCAAGCAAAGGCCAATGGTCGACCATGCGGGTCGGCCGTGTGTATTCCATACCGCTTGGGGGTGATGGAATTGATCCGTGGTCATCCAATCATGCTTGTGGAGTTGGATGACTGCGATCGAATCATATCCGGAGACCGATACGGTCAAGTTCGGATGCTCAATCGGGCTAGTATAACACACCGAGAGGGACTCAATCGGGCTAGTATAACACACCGAGAGGGCTCGGGCTAGTATAACACACCGAGAATCGGCACAGACGGGTATTTCGTACATGGTTTCATTATAGTGTTTGGAGGTTTGTGTTACTCTAAGAGTAACACTCGATCGTCATGCCACACCGATAATGAGTACAGAAATACAAGGCGGATATGAAATTCACGGAAGGGATTGTTGCTACATGCTCCAACCTGGAGGAATTTTACGTATTCACGTAATGGGATTGTTGCTACATGCTCCATTCTTGGTGAATTAAGTGAGGAGTATCCGTCACTTATAAACGGCTTTATCTTTTACAAGATGTCAGCGCATGATTTTCTCGGTTACTTACAAATTTAACCTTAAACGAAAATCCACCATCAACATTAAGTCCCCCGCCTAGCACATAATGGTTACACTATTGTGTGGTAGGCATGAGATGGTGACATACGAAATGACCAAGCTAGAGTGAATACATATTTACTGGGATAGTTTCACACCTGTCAAAGCGTTTTCTGGAACTGGTCGGTCTTGATTAAGGATGCGAAGGAAGCGGACTTGATCCGTGAGTCGCTTTGGTTCCTCTTGTACATGTATGAGCTTGCCGCTCCTTCGAGTGTACTTCCTTAGTTATACAGGGCCTTCCTCGGGTAAATTTGATAAGCCTTGTTGATTGTTATCCCGAATTAGTAGCCTTCATAGGTGGTAAGTAGAGACTTCTCTTCCTTCTCGGGATTACATGGACTTGTGAGATTATAAAGAATCATCTCAACGTGGTCGTTTATTCTATATCCCAGGTATCTCAGGTACTTCTCTGATTTTCTGATTAACTGATCAATGGATTTGATGATCCTCTTTTTTTTTTTTTTGTGTGTGCTCATAACCTCTTCTTCTCTGCAGATTATCATGGAAGCGGTAGACGCTCATTCTGTTGCTTCCCCAAAGAAGTTTTGAAGTTGACAAGCCCGAAAACCATGCGCATGGAGAAATGATGGCTAAGATCGATCTTCCTCTTCGTGAAGTCGGCTGTGCTATACTGAGGGGATGTCTATCTCCCACCTTCGTATTGTCGGAGGACGTATCTCGTGCACTTTCACCTGCAATTGACATGGAGGAGCGCGGCGGAGGCGCGAGGAAACGCTGCAGACACTAGTAAGCGCAAGGGCGAGAGAGATTTGCGGCCACGTTGAAGAGGCGGAGAGTTGAGCATGAACGACCCCCGAATGAAGGCAAGTGTGATTACCCTTCAGGACGGCGTGATAATCCTTGATTCTGATACTGAGACGAACCCGAACATTCGAAGGCAATTTGCGTGGCCCCGGTGTTGTTATGCCCTTTGATGCTCCCCGTTGAAGATGTTGGGATGGAGTGCGCTGCTTCTTCTTCCTTGCGCGGGGATGCCCGATGCAGAGGTTGAGGAAGATCCGGAGGGAGGTGCATCGACAGGTGACGGAGATGACGGTGATGTGGGCGAGACCGACCCTCTTGATGATTGAAATTTCTTTTGTTTTGTTTTTCTTTCCAAGTATATTCTCGCGTGCTCGAACATCTTCCTTGTACTCGGTGGCGGCCGAGTTCAAGGTTTTTCTTTTGATTATTTGAATAAAGCTTTCCTTTACAATCCTTTCCCAAGATCAGAATCGAACCTTCTCGGGCGCAAGGGTGCGCCTTCATACATAATTCTTAGTGATAAAAGAAGTTATACTTGTAATGGAATATCCACGGACTGTGATGCAATATTTTCCTGGCTTTGCTGGGCAGATGGCTCAAATCATTTTCCGCACACGTTCTATTTCCTTCTTCCCGTGAGATGTTTGCTTAGGGTTTCTTTTCTTGCTCCAGTGGACTGATTTAAGCTGACTCAGGGGTTGGTGTTTTTAGGAGTAAAGAGGTTCTCGAGATGAAAATAATGCTTCAATTGAAAATTGAAAATTGAAACCCCTAGCTATGAATGCAAGTATTGCAATTATTTTCTGGAGGGATTACAAATATGACATGAAATTATAAAAGGAAACACGCTGGAAAATATAGCACAGCGTTTTAAGGTGTGTAGGATGCTGGAAAGTGGTAGCACAATATCTTAAGTTCGGTAAGGTTTGAGCCATCGTGAGTGAACTGTTATGCCCTCCAGGTTATCAGCGTTGATGAGCTTGCAGTAGCCACCTAGGATAACATCTGCTACCAGTGCGGTTCATCTTCTATTTTGGTGGGTGAGTCAGGTAGAGTGGTCATCTTCACCGTCATGTTTCCAACATTGAATGTAGTCGCCTTCATCACTAGGTCTCCAATTCCGAATGGGTTTGAGCGTGCAGACACTTGGACCTTGGCCTTGTTGTCTTTGACCAAGACAGCTTCTATGCTCCCGATAAAACGTTTGAAAGGGCGGCTTCCCATTCACATCTCCTAGCCGGGGTTGGTTTGTCGGTTGGAGCCAGTCCCAGACTTGTCGAATGAGGGGCGGTAGTTTGCAAGGAGGGTTGTGTGATGAGACTTACTTGAGACCGGAACCTTTCGGTGTATGCCGACAGCTCTCTCCAGAAGTTGTGTCATATTGGCAAGTTGTTGGTGCGGCGGCGGACAACATCGTGTAGTCCAGCGGGCGTGTTGGAGACTCTTTCGAGTATCGAAACCGGTAGAGGACAGACTTCCAAGATGGCTTTGTTGTCATGCGTCCAAGAGCGCCCTAGGATCATGTCGTAGTTGGGATGATCTTTGACTATGTAGAACTTTGCTTGCGTCGAGGCATCACCCAATTTGACTTCAAGATCAATGTATCCATATGCATCTCTAAGCTCTCCTGCTGAATCCCTGACCACGAGTTGGATGACGGGTAGCTTCTTGCTTCGAGATCTTTGCCGCTCTCAAGGTCTTGACGTAATGATGTTAAACTCTGAAGCCGTATCGATCAACGCGTTATCGAACTCAACGTTTCTCAAATGAGTGACGGTTAGGAGTCCCCAGTTTCCATTGCTCATGTCTTTTAGGAAAGACTGGGGGTCCTAGACTGCTATTGGATGCAAACGTCTACCTGACACAACGTGGTTGAGGGCCGCAAATATGTCTTGACGCTGTCCCTTGGAGAAATATAAGATTTCACACATGTGCTCCATCATAGATTGCACGGTCTTGCGAACAGAGTCCCCAGAAATCATGCAGTTCCTGATAGGTAGAGGATCTCTATGAACACCTTCGTTTCCAAGTCAGGGTTCCCCATCTCTACCTTTTCCCTGAATATTTGTTTCAACCCGTTGCAATCTTTGGTTGGATGATGGACGAACCTGTGGTAGCAACAGTATCTGGGATCTGCTATTTCTTCCTCGGTCGGAGGACGCCTGATAGGGGGTAGTTTTACGGCATCATCTTGGATCCACGCTTCCAAGAGCTCTATCACTTCATTCATGGGAAAAGGAAAACCCGTGTCTTTGGCGTTTTGTGCAGGAGTTTTGTCTGTTCCTTTTCGAGACGAAGTCTTGTGTGCCGAGGATGTTCGCTTGGTTTGTTGTTCCGTTATCGAAGCTTTCCTCTTTTCTCCTCCGCTTACCACACTCACAGAAGGGCCAGTGTTGTATTGTTTGTTTGTGAGACGCCCTTCCTCGACTTTCATGCAAATCTTCACTTGAACAACTCGGTTCTTTCTAGTAATGTTTGGTGCGAGTTGTTGTTTGAACGTTTTCAGCTTCGTGGAGTTCGAGAGAATGTTTGAAAGCCCAGATTCTCTAACAGAGCGCGGTATATGGGTATCATCCCGTTGATGCATGATTCCACCAATTGCCATTCGGTAACATTCGGGTCGTGACAGTCCAGTGCTTGGGTTCTGAATCTTTTAACGAAGTCGTTGGGATGTTCATTGTTCCGCTGGAGAATTCTTCCCAGGTCTGAAAACGTGATTTGTTCAGACACGAAGAAATACTTCCTGTAGAAAGCACTGACCATCTCGCTCCAATTGGATATGTTGTTAGGGCGCAATGTTGTTGTACCAGTGTATGCCCTCCCCGTGAGTGATTTTGAGAATTCTTTTAGGCGTAAAACATGATTGTATTCATGTTCCCCCAAGGCTTCAAGAATCGAGAAATGTGTTCACGAGCGTTACCGACTGCCGTCGTAGAGGGAGAACTCGGGGAGAGGTGTAACCTCTTGGTAAAGGAATCCGTTGCACATCCCGAGGGTACGGCGGTGATGTTGGTGTACGTCCGTTCGGTCCCCTTTTCCTCGATTTTGGAGAAGTCGCTCTAGATCTTCATGCGTAATGAAGTTGGAAGGCTGGTCTCTCTCCCTTTGGCGCTCGGGGAGCAACACGAGTTTCTTCATCCGTGTGAGTCGGAGTGGAAACGCTCGCCGGGTGTATTGAATGTATTTCTCATGACTCAAGGGTTGCCGTGAATCTTGCGGCAATCGTTCAGTCAAAGTTTTAAGGAAAGTGAGTACCTCTTTCTGAGTTGCGGCCATATCTGTTTGAGTTTTAGCAAGAATTTCCTGTTTCTCCATCAAGTCTGCAATGGTATTAGACGGCGGTCTTCCTCTTGTGTCTCCGGCTCCTCGTCCTGATGGAGGAGTGAAAGTTGTTGCTCTGGTAACCACTGGAGGCGTTACGCTCGAAGAGATGCCAGGATTTGCGGCTGCTCTGGCTCTGGTGATGGGAGGTGTTACACCTGCTGGGATGCCTCCTGCTCCTCTACTGTTGGTGACAGAGGTAACGGCTCCTCGAGATGTGTCGGCTACGGTAGCTCCATTGACAGGCACGTCAACACCGGGAGTGTTATCCACGCTAGCTCCGTCCGAATTGATTGCTGATCCAGACCTGAGTTCCACCATCTTGAAATGAATTGCTTTGATTGAATTGTTTCTAAGATCTACCCTTTTTGAAATTGATGAAATTGAATCGGATTTCAAAGAAATTGATTTTACGAGAGAGATTAGTCTCCCACTGTGGTCGCCAATTGTTGATGGGTGAAAACTACTCCTGCAGAATTTAGTAATTTGGGGTGTGGATGAGGAATGAATCTAAACCTTCAACAAATGCACTGCAAGTGAGTGCTTGTAGATTCGAGAGATCAATGCAGTGCAAGTCCGGCCCTAAACCAAGAAATGGCCGTTCCGACTTGTTTCGGTCACAAAGTGAAGGAGATGGGGTTGATCTTAGGGAGGGAAGCGAAGAAGGTGTTGAGATTGTGAAGGTGTTGGCTTGCTTATGACTTGTATGCAGAAAGATGAGCAAGCTTACGGTTGATGCAAGCAGGCTCTGAGTGTTTGAATACGGTTTGTATTAACACTTGGTTTCTGTCGTCTGAACTTGTGTTGTTCTCCGTTATTCCCCTTGTTGTTCGTCGTTGGAAAAGAGGGCGGAGAACCTATTTATACAAGTCATTGAGCCTCATTCACGTTTCTCGTGGGAAGTGGAGGTAGTGGAATGATGGAGTAGTGGAGTTGTGTCTTACCGTTTAACACACGACCAGTCTTGCCCACTTTTCTTGTTCATCTCTAACCGTCCATGACTTCCTAACACGTTCTTGTGATGGCGCGTTGCACGCTGCACGTTGTAAAACCGCCGGACCAATACCCCGATATGTATCCCCAGTTTGTGACATGATTGATGTCTGGAATGTGGATCGTGGATCCACGGAAGATAGCATGTAATGCTGAATTGAATAACTGCGTTATTCAGAAAGTCGATACTTGTGTGTATTTTATGCAGGTACTGCATTGCGGTGTGGTAAAGTGATGGGTAATGACTCCTCACTAACCAAATAACTCCCCGACTGTGGTTGTATAACCAAGTCAGTGAAGTCGGACGGATGAGATGATGTTTGAGACACTCATCTGCGGCCCAGTTGATGAAATTAGGGTTTTTAAAGAGGTGCGCAAGCATCACTCTTCAGCTTGGTCGAAACCAAGCATGTGAAGGATTTTGTAGAGGACCGACAATACATGCGTGTTGACGGCATGATGGTGTACACGTCCATGTCTCACCGTCTCATAAAGATGCAATCTAGGCCACTCAATTTGACCGTCAAAGAGGAGCGGTTGAGATCGGTTTGGTGTGAGAAATCCCTTGCCGCAAAGGAGTTGGAAACCGCATGACATCCCAAGTTTGGGCGTGCGTTCCAAGACGACCCATCTTGGTCGGTCTTGGTCGATCATACTACCGTGTAGGTGGTAGGTTGGTGTTCACACCTATACCTGATTATCCCATGAAAATGTGATCTAAGCCACTCAAATCATCCGGTGAAGTTGGCGGTCGAGATCGGTTTAGGATTTGGGAGTGTAACCGCACGAGTTTGGGCGTGCGTTTTGGGTTGGCCGGGCATGGTATGCCTTGGCCGACCCTGAAGAGGAGGTAGCTGGGCCCACGGTGGTCATCTTTGGTATGACCGGCCTTGGTTAATCCAATCTGTGACCCTCCATTCGTACCGGAGAAGATGGACGCGCGTGATGACTTGAAACCCTAATTTTGGCTTTCAAAGCCGCGCGACCATGCTCTTTTGGGCGGACGAATTTGTTGTAACCAACCATGTTTGGCTTTGACCGATTGGTCAAGTGTGTAGGCGGTCACATGGTGATCGTGTCGACATGCTCCGGGCCCTTTGAGTCTACATCTACACCCTCCATCTATACCTGCGAAGATGGATGGTTGAGACCGTTTTGCGGCACATGTAATATGCCGCAAACCCTAATTTAGGGTTTTCCGTCCATAATGCTTGGTATGGACGGTTTCTTGGCAAGCAAAGGCCAATGGTCGACCATGCGGGTCGGCCGTGTGTATTCCATACCCTGCTTGGGGGTGATGGAATTGATCTCGTGGTCATCCAATCATGCTTGTGGAGTTGGATGACTGCGATCAGATCATATCCGAGACCGATACTGATCAAGTTCGGATGCTCAATCGGGCTAGTATAACACACCGAGAGGGACTCAATCGGGCTAGTATAACACACCGAGAGGGCTCGGGCTAGTATAACACACCGAGAATCAGCCTGTACGGGTATTTCGTACATGGTTTCATTATAGTGTTTGGAGGTTTGTGTTACTCTGTAAGAGTAACACTCAGTCGTCATGCCACACTGATAATGAGTACAGGAAATACAAGGCGGATATGAAATTCACAGGAAGGGATTGTTGCTACATGCTCCAACCTGGAGGAATTTTACGTATTCACAGAATGGGATTGTTGCTACATGCTCCATTCTTGGTGAATTAAGTGAGGAGTATCCGTCACTTATAAACGGCTTTATCTTTTACAAGATGTCAGCGCATGATTTTCTGGTTACTTACAAATTTAACCTTAAACGAAAATCCACCATCAACACTTTCCATATAATTTATTATTACGAATCCTATACTCTAACAATTCGGTTGTCTAAAGTAAAATGTTCTTATGTAGATTGTATGTCCAATATATAACTAGATTACTGCTGCAGCAGTGTGTGGCCGACCGAATTTCGTCTGGTTTCGATCCGATTAAATTTTAACCAAATCATTTTAGTTTGCGGCGTGCGCTTATCATTTGGATTTTTCAATTTTAATTTAATTTGAGGCAATTAAATTTAACGTCCACATCAATATCTATATATATTGCAACTGTCATGACAGCTTGCACAATCCTCTACATAATGCGCCAATGTTGGGGACTTTCCATATGGAAAACCTGAGTGCCCTGTTCACTAAATGCATTTTGGGGTTGAAAAATGTAGAGCACTGCTTAGCATCTCCATTACCCCCTTGATTGTCATATTATATTTATGCATATCTGACGCGAAAATGAGTTTATCCCCTAGGCCGTTTCACCTTTCCCACCTAGATCGAGCAAAAACAAGTAAAGCCATATTACACGTCCGGTGATAACATCGCAAGAGATAGAAACTCATCAGTCATCCCTGCAAAGCATTCTTCATGTTCCACGTGTGTCAACAATTGAAGGCATGTTAACCAAGTGTTACAACCTACAAACTTAAAAGGCCAAGGGTTTTCTTTTACACCACCTTCTAAAATTACCTCCTTTCCTATCCCACGATTGTTCCCATTCTCCTTCTCTTCTTCTTCCAAAAACAACTCCACCACAACCATCACCAATTCGTGTAAATATATTTGTTTTAAAATTTCCAGTCATGTCATTATTTGAAACCATATGAAACATTCAGTTAAGAGTTTGAACCTTTCTCAAAGTTTGTCTTATGATGCATATATGGCTACATACTATAGAAGACTACATAAGCTTACAGTTAAGAGTTAAAAAATTAAGATGAAGATTCGGTTATAGTTTAGGTTATGTGTTTTTTGATAATTAAATTAAAATTCAGAGGATATCAATTTTTTGGAACAGTATAACAGCAGTAAGATAATTGAATCATGTAACTTACTCTAGCTGTTGTTGATGCTAACATCAGCATTAAAAGTGGAGAGACGGAAATTAAATTTGATAAAGGGGGTGACTCGGTTAACTGAGTCGGAAACCGAGCTAAAGAAAATGAAAAGGCGGGTGCGCGTAAAGGTTGGGTTGAAATAACTTCTTCTTCTCTTAGTTTATCGTATTCTCCTTCGTACATGTAACCTGTGTTTCCATTCATCCAATTGTTTCTCTGTAAATTGAGATTTCTTTCTACTGACCAGATATGAAGGTTTATTCAGTGAAATTTGTAACCCTTAAATGTTTTATTTGTAACAGATCGAAGTAATAAAGCTTCTATTTTATTGGTTTTATAGAATTGGTGAAATTGTTATTCTATTTTTAATGAATATGATAATGAAATTGATCGATTCCAATCGATCTGTTGGTGATGTAGAAAAAGTTTGATCTGGTAATTTGTTCAAATGATTGTATATGAAGGAAATTTGTGGTCAATTCGATCAATTATTCCAGGATCGAGCTTAATTTCATGAAATTGTACGTATTTTCAAAAAAACTGATTTTAAATTTTCTGGACATTTGTTGTGTATGACATGATGCATATTTTTGATCCTATAGAAGGCCTCCCTAAAGGTCGGCCGATTATGGCAAGAGAACTAGTTAATCCCAGTCATGTATCTACCGGTTCATCGTTCAAGAACAACAACAACTTTTTGTACAGCTTCAAGGTTTAAATTTACGGGCCAAGCCCTCCACGATCAACAGCCGGAATTTCGATCAAAACAGAAAATAAATAAACGTCCGGGATTCCTGTCTACTCGCGTGCATCTTGTCTTCCTCTTAGTATGTTGGATTATATAGGTGGCACCATCTTAGCGGGGTGGATATTTTTGTCTTTTTTTAGCACGTGAGAACCCACACATGTGGCTATTTCTAACAACGGGCCATTTTTCCAACTTTTTTTAACGTTGGGGCAGTTCTCCAAGATTGCACCCCGAATTGGGGCATTTTCCCAATTTTCCCATTTGGTTAATGTGATGAAATGTCAATTTGGGGTCTGAACGCTAAGCAAGTGATCCACACTGTAAGTCACACATTGGTAATTCTTGGTTCAATTGACTGGTTTGGCTAGTAAATAGTGTAATTCTTAAACTGAGGTTTATTCCAAGATTAGGAAACCAGTAATATTCTATACCTAGGAGAGCTGCTTATTCTTGACCTGCAAATTTTTATCAATCAAGTATAAATAGGTACGAATGTTGTGTAGTTGAGAGCAACATTGAGAGTTATATTCTTTGAGAGGTTGTGAGACTAGAGAATAACAGGAACATCAAGGAGTTCTTGTAGAAGCAAGTGAAAAACTAAAAGTTAGAAGCAATGGGAGTAAACTCAGAGATATCTTTATCAGTTATTGACACAGAAAAGAAAGCTTTAGATGAACTCAAACAACTTATTCAAACTGCTCTTATTAATCATGAATTCACTTCTCCTTCTCCTCATCCCAAACCCATCAAAGAAGAAGAAGTATTCATCTGGGGGATTCCTCTAATTGGTGATGAAAAGAGTGATGCGATCCTGCTGAAATTTCTGAGAGCAAGAGGTTTCAAAGTGAAAGAAGCATTTACAATGATTAAAAACACGGTGAAATGGAGGAAAGAATTCGGTATTAATACATTAATTGATGAAGATCTTGGTCTTAGTAATGATCTTGAAAAGGTTGTTTTCATAAATGGGTTTGATAAAAAAGGACACCCATTTTGTTACACTGTTGTTTATGGGTGAAAATCGTTTCCGCCGATTTCGGTAAATTCGGTAGGTGAGTGAGGAACTGGTTTAAACCCTAAACAAATGTGCTGCACGTGAGCACTTTATAGATTCGAGAGATCAATCTGTACAAGTCCGGCCTAAACCAAGAAATGGCCGTTAAAGACTTGCTTCGGTCACAAAGTGGAGGAGAAGGGTTGATTTGGGGAGGGAAGCAAAAAAGGTGTGAGGCCAGAATAATTCTGGGAGAGTAGTGTCTCGACTTGTATCGAGAAAGTGGAAGCTTAGGAAGCTTGCAAGAGATGAAAGCTTTTTTTGGATAGCTTGCAAAGTTGCCTTTTACGAGAGTATTGTATTTTTCTCCGACCGAGACCTCGTTGTCCGTGGAAATAGGTAAGACCTATTTATACAAGTCGAGATTGAAACGTACCACTGGCCTCATGAAGGAAGAGAGTAAAGGGTGAAATAATGGGAGGAGGTGGTAACAAACATGGTGTTAATGGGTGAAAACATTTTCACCATTATTTCCTCATTTATTTGACCGCTTTATTCCTTTTCACGCTTTCTTAATGTGAGCGTAGTGTACGCTTATAAGTCAGACCGCCAAACCAAAACCCCGGAAAGCATCCCCGATTTGTGTTGATATCTCGAGTGTTGGTTGCACCTTGAGTGCAAGTGGCGCTGCTAGTGGCGCGTGTGGCATGTGCGGAATGCCTTGGTGGTAGGTTGTACGTTGAGTGTAAGTGGCAATGCACTGCTAGTGACGTGTGTGGCAAGTGCCAATGGCGTGTTCGGCCATTAGGGCCGTGGCACTGTAAGAAAAGCTACCAGCGATGCGTGTTGGCATGTGCCAATGGCATGCTCGGCCATTAGGGCCATGGCCTGGTAAGAAAAACTACCAAATGAGCGTGTTGGCATGTGCCAATGGCATGCGTGGCCAATTTGGGTCGCGCCTTGGTAGAAAAAGCTACCAGCGAGCGTGTTGGCATGTGCCAATGGCATGCGTGGCCAATTTGGGTCGCGCCTTGGTTGAAAAAGCTACCAGCGAGCGTGTTGGCATGTGCCAATGGTATGCGTGGCCAATTTTGGCTGCGCCCTGGTAGAAGAAGCTACCAGCTGTGCGTGTTGGCATGTGCCAATGGAATGCGTGGCCAATTTGGGTCGCGCCTTGGTAGAAAAAGCTACCAGCGGGCGTGTTGGCATGTGCCAATGGCATGCGTGGCCAATTTTGGTCGCGCCTTGGTAGAAAAAAAAGCTACCCGTGACGGTGTTGGCATGTGCCAATGGCATGCGTGGCCAATTTGGGTCGCGCCTTGGTAGAAAAAGCTACCAGCGAGCGTGTTGGCATGTGCCAATGGCATGCGTGGCCAATTTGGGCCGCGTCCTGGTAGAAAAATCTACCAGCGAGCGTGTTGGCATGTGCCAATGTCGTGCGTGGCAAATTTGGGTCGCGCCTTGGTAGAAAAAGCTACCAGCGGTGCGTGTTGGCATGTGCCAATGGTATGCGTGGCCAATTTGGGTCGCGCCTTGGTAGAAAAATCTACCAGCGAGCGTGTTGGCATGTGCCAATGGCATGCGTGGCCAATTTGGGTCGCGCCTTGGTAGAAAAATCTACCAGTGAGCGTGTTGGCATATGCCAATGGCATGCATGCGTTGCCAATTTGGGCCGCGCCCTGGTAGAAAAAGCTACCAGCGAGCGTGTTGGCATGTGCCAATGGCGTGCGTGGCCAATTTGGGTCGCGCCTTGGTAGAAAAAGCTACCAGCGAGCGTGTTGGCATGTGCCAATGGCATGCGTGGCCAACTTGGGTCGCGCCTTGGTAGGAAAGCTACCAGCGAGCGTGTTGGCATGTGCCAATGGCATGCGTGGCCAAGTTGGCCTAGGTTGCATGGTTTGCAAGCCTAGGTGTGGGTCTTACTTTGGCATGGCGCGGCGCTGTAAGGGTGTTTGGCTTGGCGTGGCGTGATTAGTGTAGCTAGGGCCAAGGCAGAGTGCATTTGGCATGGCACGGCTAGCTCGGGCTAAGTGTGGTGGCATGATTTGCCATTGGCACGGAGGTGCGACTAGCATGGTTGGCATGCTTTGGCGCGTTTGGTGTGGGCCGGCATGATTTTCCATTGGCACGGAGGTGCGGATAGCTTGGGCTAGGTGTGGGCGGCATGATTTGCTATCGGCACGGAGGTGCGGCTAGCATGGTTGGCATGCTTGGCGCGTTTGGTATGGCTGGCATGCTTTGCCATTGGCATAGAGGTGTGGATAGCTTGGGCTAGGTATGGCTGGCATGATTTGCCATCGGCACGGAGGTGCGGCTAGCATGGTTGGCATGCTTTGGCGCATTTGGTGTGATTAGCGTAGCTAGGGCCAAGGCAGAGTGCATTTGGCATGGCGCGGCTAGCTTGGGATAGGTGTTGCTGGCATGATTTGCCATCGGCACGGAGGTGCGGCTAGCGTGGTTGTCATGCTTTGGCGCATTTGGTGTGATTAGCGTAGCTAGGGGCAAGGCAGAGTGCATTTGGCATGGCGCGACTAGCTTGGGCTAGGTGTGGTTGGCATGATTTGCCATCGGCACGGAGGTGAGTTAGGGTTTCGTTCGTTGTAACCCTAATTTGAAAGAATACCCCCTATTAATTACTGACTACATGCATTAAATGTCCTTATAAATGTGTCACTGGTAACATTAGGTTATTTGGGGTTTTACGACTTTACCCTTCGTTTAAAAACCACCATCAACATTAAGTCCCCTGCTTAGCTCGGAACAGGAGCTTTGTTGCGAGGTAAGCATAAGATGGTGACAAACTATCAACAACAAACTTGTAAAGAGAATTGAGGAGGCTCGTCTGACCTTTTTATAAATAGGATTTGGAATCCTTGCCTCTGGCAGTTTTGCGCAAATCGGAGAGGCGGCACAATTGGGAAGTTAGCGTCGTCGTGAGAGACAGGGAGTCAAGCGGCATTGAGAAGTTGTTGCGAGTTGGGAAATCGAGCGTGATCGCCGGGTGGGACCAAGGCGCAAGGTGGGGAAGGCTGAACGTGCTTCTTTGGCGCGACTTGGGCGGTCTTTGGGAAGTTGGCGCAATTGGTGGGACCGGTGCAACTTGGGCGACGTTGGGAAGTAGGGCGTGAGTTGGGAAACTGAGCGTGCTAGCTGGTGGGACCGGCGCAATGTGGGGAAGCTGATCGTGCTAGCTGGCAGGACCGATGTAAACAAGGACGGAGTAGGTGTTTCTATAGGTAGCAAAGTTTCCTTATCTTTCCTTCCTTCACGCGCGCGGCTCCAATCAGGGCCTTATCCATGCTAAAATATGGAAGCGTTATGTCCCTCATTGATTCCTTTCCTTATTTAAGGTTCCGTATTCATACCCAACTGTTGATGGTGGTTTTTAGACAAGGGGTAAAATCGTAAAACCCCATGACCTAGTGTTACCCGCAACACATTAACTAAGAGCATTTAACTCAGGTGTAATTAATTAATAGGGGTATTTTTTCAAAATACCAGATTAGGGTTTTCAACACAGAACCCTAATTCCAAAATCAAGCCGCACCCTGCGCACCATGGCAACAATGCCAAATCAAGCCGCACCCTGCGCACCATGGCAACAATGCCAAATCAAGCCGCACCCTGCGCACCATGGCAACAATGCCAAACCAAGCCGCACCCTGCGCACCATGGCAACAATGCCAAACCAAGCCGCACCCTGCGCACCATGGCAATAATGCCAAATCAAGCCGCACCCTGCGCACCATGCCAACACGTGCCGCAAGCCATATTTCTAAGCCGCTATGCCTTTGGCCCACGCCCAACATAGCGCCCTAGGTTTGCAAGACTTGCAACTAGGTCAACATGGCCGCATGTGCCATTGGCACATGCCAACACGTGCCGCAAGCCATATTTCTAAGCCGCTATGCCTTTGGCCCACGCCAAACATAGCGCCCTAGGTTTGCAAGACTTGCAACTAGGTCAACATGGCCGCACGTGCCATTGGCACATGCCAACACGTGTCGCAAGCCATACTTCCAAGCCGCTATGCCTTTGGCCCACGCCAAACATAGCGCCCTAGGCTTGCAAGACTTGCAACTAGGTCAACATGGCCGCACGTGCCATTGGCACATGCCAACACGTGTCGCAAGCCATACTTTCAAGCCGCTATGCCTTTGGCCCACGCCAAACATAGCGCCCTAGGCTTGCCAGACTTGCAACTAGGTCAACATGGCCGCACATGCCATCGGCACATGCCAAACACACACGCTGGTAGCCTAACTTGCAAACCGTGCAACCTACCACCAAGGCATTCCGCACATGCCAAACACACACGCTGGTAGCCTAACTTGCAAACCATGCAACCTACCACCAAGGAATTCCGCACATGCCATTGGCACATGCCAAACACACACGCTGGTAACCTAACTTGCAAACCGTGCAACCTACCACCAAGGCATTCCGCACATGCCATTGGCACATGCCACACGCGCCACTTGCACTCAAGATGCAACCAACACTCGAGACATCGACACAAACTGGGGGATGCTTCTTTAGGGTTTTGGTTTGGCGGTCACAGCATGCAGCGTACACTACGCTCACATTAAGAAAGCGTGAAAAGGAATAAAGCGGTCAAATAAAAGAGGAAATAATGGTGAAAAACGTTTTCGCCCATTAAACCATGCGGTTACCACCTCCTCCCATTATTTCACCCTTTACTCTCTTCCTTCATGAGGCCAGGGTATGTTTCAATCTCGACTTGTATAAATAGGTCTTACCTATTTCCACCAGACAACAAGTCTCGGTCAGGAGAAATATACTACACTTACACTCTCGGAAAGGCAACTTTGCAAGCTCTCCCAAAAGCTTTCATCTCTTGCAAGCTTCATAAGCTTTCACTTTCGATACAAGTCGAGATACTACTCTCCTCAACACCTTTCTTTGCTTCCCTCCCCAAATCAACCCTTCTCCTCCACTTTGTGACCGAAGCAAGTCCGGAACGGCCATTTCTTGGTTTAGGCCGGACTTGTACGATTGATCTCTCGAATCTATAAAGTGCTCACGTGCAGCACATTTGTTTAGGGTTTGAACCAGTTTCTCACTCACCTACCGAATTTACCGAAATCGTGAAACGATTTTTACCCATAAACAATTGGCGACCACAATGGGAGGATTGATCTTTCGGTTACAATATCAAATTCTAGCTTTCATCCTTAAATTTTCACGCAAGCATGGTCGGCTATCAGGCGATCTCCACAAACATTGATCCCGCTCAAGGTCATGATAACTCCTCAATTTCTGGAAGCAATACCACCAATGAAGAGGTCCCAAGACTGGTTGACCTAATGCGTGCTCAGGAGATCCACGCCAAAAACATGGACCTAATGAAGGATGCGATTAACAACATACTCGACTTCCTCATCAATCTAACATCGGGGCTAAGTGATTCATTTTCCCCGGGAGATCAAGAGCAGGGGACTAACATCCCGAATGAGCATTCTCAAATCAACGGTTTCGTCACTGACTGGAAGCCAGCGGACCAGGAGGCGACCATGTTGGTAGAAAACTTATGTGAATTGCTTCACCTCTCCAAGGACCAGCGGATAAAAACATTCTCTCGCTATCAACCGAATAGCACTAAACGCATCACTAGTTCCTGCACCCATGGGGACTCCAAGGATCCCCTAAGATCCGCCAACAATATTGTTTTCACCGACGACGACATGATGGTAGAAGACGGTCACAACCGGGCCTTGCATGTTACGGCTCTCGTCAAGAACATAGAGTTTCGAAGAGCGCTCATTGACACGGGTGCATCTTCCAATGTCATCACTCTCAAGACACTCAAAGCTGCCAAGGTGCGACCTAATGAG
Source organism: Papaver armeniacum (assembly GCA_023531295.1). Classification (NCBI taxonomy): domain Eukaryota; kingdom Viridiplantae; phylum Streptophyta; class Magnoliopsida; order Ranunculales; family Papaveraceae; genus Papaver; species Papaver armeniacum. Next base: position 125,604 of record JAJJWW010008705.1, on the reverse strand, counting down.
ATCGTACGACAGCCCACTACGATGACGGATTTCGAGGGCAACCAAACTAGCACATACGACTACATCAACTTGGAGCTGGCAGTAGGGCCAATCCAATCAAGCGTGAAGTTTGAAGTAATTGAAAAAGAACCAGACTACCACATGATACTGGGAAGGCCGTGGCTGCACAATCTCAAAATCGTCCCTTCAACATACCACCAATGCCTGAAAACAGTGTTGAACGGAGAAGTCGTTCGCATTTCCGCGTCACTGTCCCCCTATGCACCAGTCTACTGCGTAGAAGCACATGGGCCGAAGGAGGGTTCAAAAGGCGTGGCGACCAAGATTCACAGTTTTCTGCTACCAAAATGGACATCGCTCAGAGATAACGACAAACTGGAGATACCCCGCAGAGGAGACCGTCCTTCCACCACCTCCTCAGAAGGAAGACTCGCCAGTCTCTTGCCACCGGGCGTAACCCGTGCCCGCACCAAGCGAGAGTACACCCTTACCGCAAGACGAAGCAAAAAGGGAAAGCTCACACATTATCACCGATGTTAGCAATTAGCATGGGAGACCATAGCCCGGTCTCTCCGCCCGAAGGAATGTCTTCACAATAACCAAGAGGAAGTTCCGTACGCCCCTCTCGAAGCTACAAGATGGGACCAACTTAACCACCGACGAACTCGAAACCATCAATATAGGGAATGAGGAATTTCCGCGACCCATTCCGATCGGTTCGACTCACATCTGCGGAACGCTCAAAGCTAGTCGACCTACTCAAAGAATATCGGGACGTCTTCGCATGGACTTATGAAGAAATGCCTGGCTTGGATGGAAAACGGTCACCCACCATCCGCATGTGATACCCGGGATCCAAACCAGTCAAGCAGCCCTCAAGACAATTCGGACACGATGTAGAAGAACAAATCAAGGCGGAGGTCCGAAATTACTAGCCGCTGGTTTTGTCAAACCTATTCACCATCCTACTTGGTTACCCAATATCGTTCCGTTAAAAAGAAGAATGGTCGGATCGAGATCTTTGCGTCGATTTCGAGAGATCCGAACAAGTGCTGCCCTAAAGACGATTTCCGCTACCTAACATCGACATGCTTGGTAGACGCTACCGGTGGACATGGTATGTTCTCTTTCATGGATGGATATAGCGGTTACAACCAGATAAAGATGTATGAGCACGACGCAAGCAAGACTGCTTTAGAACCCCTCTTGGAAACTTCTATTACACCGTAATGCCTTTCGGTCTGAAGAACGCTGGCGCCACTTACCAACGCGCCATGACTACCATCTTCCACGATATGATGCACAAGCAAGTCGAAGATTACGTAGATGATGTGGTGGTTAAATCGAAGACTCGAGCGGATCATCCGAAACGCTGCGACAAGTATTCGAAAGATGCGCGAATACAAGTTGAAGATGAATCCTTTGAAATGCGCCTTTGGTGTCTCTTCGTGGGATTCAAGTAACACATTAGGAATAAAAGTTGATCCAGTCAAAAGCAAGCTATCCCCACGATGCCGCCACCACGAACCGTGAGGGAGCTCCAGAGTTTCATGGGCAAAGTAAACTACATTCGTCGCTTCATACCGGGACTGGCACAGCTCACCACTACGTTTACTCCTCTGCTAAAAAAAGGAGCGAATTTCACATGGACTACGTCTCAGCAAAAAGCGTACCAGAGAAGATCCAGCAAATATTGTCCTCCCCAACCGTCATAAAGCCTCCTATGCAAGGGAGACCACTATGTCTCTACACGGCCTTTAGCGATCATCGCCATCGGAGCTCTCCTCGCGCAAGAGGACGACAAAGGAATGGAATACCCCATATACTATTTCAGTCGAACGTTGAGAGACGCTCGAACTCGAATACCCCAAGGCGGAAAAGGCGTGTTTAGCACTTGATTCATTCCATCCAAGTTCGGACACTACCTCCTCTCCAATAAGGTAGTGCTAGTGTCCAAATCGGACCACAGCAAAGTTTCTCCTCTCAAAACTCTGCCTTGATAGGGAGGCGGCTAAGTGGCTCCTGCAGGTATCGAGTTCGACATAACGTGCGTCTCCCCAAGGGCCATAAAAGGACAGGCTGTTGCGGACTGTTAGAAGCATTCCCGGGAGAAAACACCGCGAATTACGAGAAGATCTCCCGGAGACCTTCCGGATATCTTTTTAGTCAAAGAAGAAACATGGCTGCTATTCTTCGATGGCTCTTCCACCCCCCAAACACTAATACCGGAGGAGCGGGTGTTGTATTAGTATATCTGCTGGGAGAAGTCTTCTCGCACTCTTTCAAGCTAGACTTTCCGTGCACCAATAACTCAGCTGAATCTGAAGCCTTCCTCATTGGACTATCACTAGCTAAACAAGCGGGGCCACACGTTTGGAGATAAGAGGAGATTCCAAATTGCTCATCAACCAGTAAACGGGATCTATGCATTGAAAGAACTAACATCATTTGCCATACGGAGTATGAAGCACAAAAACTACTAAATTATTTCGCCGAAGCAACCATCACACATGTTGGCCGTAGCAGCAACAAAGCATGCCGACTGCTTAGCTACACTAGCCTCAAAGCTACTGATTCGAAGGAACCGAGAAACCCTGACAAGAAACGGCGAACCATAGCTTCAACATGGCTTTCACAACTTTGAGAAAGCCGAAGACGATGACTTGGAGAACTCCTATCATTCAAGAACTCAACAACTCGCTTTTCCAAGGGAAGGTCGACCTCAAGACTTTGCGGAATTTCTTTATGCTTCAAGGTGTCCCGTATCATCGAAATCCAGACATTCTCTGTCCAAGGTGTCTCGGGAAAGAGGAAGCACGACAACAACTTGAACATGTTCATACCGAAGTCTGTGGAATAACATCGTAGTAACCCTCTACCGTCGTTTACAACGACTTGGATACTATTGGCCGGAGATGGAAACCCGATCCACGACTACTCCGAAAGCGTGTCCAAATTGCCCGTGCGCCCCCATGTCGAGACGAAGTCCTCAACATCGGTCACACTGGGGATCAAGGGAGCCGTACGTGGTTTTCCTTCGCGATGGCATTCTTCCTACTAACAAAGAGGATGCGTCCAAGCTAAGGCAGAAGTCCAAAAGATTTGTGTTCCATGATGGGGTTTTATATCGCAAGAGTTTCGGGGGAAGTCTACTAAGGTGTTTGAGCGGTACAGAAATCCCAGTTATGTTAAGAGAAATGCACGAAGGCGAACACCAAGGGAAACATAAGCTATTCCTGCAGATACACGAGAGGTACTACGGCCGACCATGGAAGACGACGCGGCTACCTTCGTTCGAGAAATGCGAGAATGCCGAGTCACGGAAACCTCATCCACGTGCCTCCAACACCCTTGCACGCGATAAGTGGCCCGTGTCCCTTTTATAGTCAGGGACTCGACATCATTGGGAAGATCAACCCACCGTCCTCAAGACAGCATGAGTACATAATAACCGCGACCGATTACTTTACCAAGTGGGTCAAGCTGTCCCACTGAAAGGAACCACTGGAGCCACAATCGCGGCATTCATCAAGGAACACATCATCTGCCGTTTTGGCGTACCTAAACACATCATCACTGACAACGGCACGCCTTTTGCTAACAAGCAAGTACAGGAACTTCTTGAAAGGTACGGAATCAAACAAGTCTTCTCTACCGCCTATTATCCCCAGGGAAATGGGCAAGCCGAAAGTACCAACAAGACTTTGATCCGAATCCTCAGCCGGACAGTACACGACAATCCCAGAATCTGGCACGAGCAATTGCCAATGGCACTCTGGGCGTACTGAACATCTCCTAGAAGCTCCACCGGCATGTCTCCTTATTCCCTCGTCTATGGTACGATGTACGCGATCCTCCCCGCAAATCAAGATCCCGTCAGCCAGAATTACCGCAGCAAGCGGACCCCAGTGGAATGAAGCCGAATCACTCAATGCCAGAATTGCGGAACTAGACACTCTGGACTCCAGAAGATCCCGGGCAGAGGAACATGCACAAGCATACATAAATAGGATTTCCAGGGCGTACAACAGCCATGTAAAACCCAGGGTTTTCAAGGAAGGAGATCTGGTGCTAAAAACCGCCAAACACATCCAAAGAAGATGCATCGGCACCAAGTTTTCTCCCAAATGGGAAGGGCCGTACATAATCACTAAAGCATACAACAGTGGTTACTACAAGATTATCAAAGAAGATGGGGGAAAGCTAGAGGCGGTCATCAACGGAAAGTGTCTTAAGGTGTACTACGCCTAATCAGTTCCTAACATGCTACATCAAAAGTGTGAACGACCCCGGCACTCTCTGCTTTTACTTTCTTACCAGTTATTGAATTTCAATACAATCCAACAGATTAACAGAATCTCTTTATTTCTTCAAAAAAAAAAGAGAGAGAAAAAGGAGCTTTTAAATCTCATAATACAAATCAGAAAAGCCCATCTAGCAAATTATAATTCCTACAAAATATCATCTTCAATCGACCATGATATCTTTCAGTCCTACTCTTTAAATCTTGAGTTAACTCTTCAATCCTCCGAGACTCCAGAGCCAAAATTTCCTCCTCTTCCAGCATGGCTTTTGTGGCAGGAATCACACCAGCAAGAATACCAGCCCTGTCAACACTAGTGGAAAAGGAGGTTTTTCTGACCCACAGCCTCGACCCTCAATGGCGGTCAACGGACCGTGGACCGGTCAAGACCGTCTAAGATTTAAAAAAATCTCGGAGCACATCTCGGAGTGGCAAAGTTGGTCGTTGAATAAAAAAAATTATTATTATTTTATTCCTCATTCATCGACCCACTCTGTGACGGATGAACCTAGTTTTTGGTCTGGTTCAATTTTCAAGGCAGCCATAAAAACTTTATCTCTTTATCCCTGTACTACGTCTCCCTAACATTATTTCTCTTCTGCTCGGGAGAGAGACTGCAATTATCTTTTTTCTCCGCTCACTTCCATCACCGCCACAGACAGCACAACCGCTTCCATCAACACAACACCACCTTTTTCTTCATCTTCTCCCTTGATTTAGTTAGTATACACAAAATCGACGAAACACGATAAAACTCTAAATTGTTTCTACTTCCACTGATTGAAACTTCGTGTTACAAATCAAAGTTGTATCCTCACTCATTTCAGCATTTTTCTTCTTTAAATCATCATTCTCTTTACGATCTTGAGCGTCAACTTCATCAGGTATAATATGCGAAGTTTTTTTTTTTTTTTTTTTTTTTTTTTTTTTTTAAGATTTACGAATCCGAGGGTTTTGTCTATGGGTTAGAATTGGTTAAGGGTTTTCAAATAGTCTTTTGTTAGCGATTTAGTATCCTAATGTTTGTTTAGTTGCTTAATGGGTTTTGCAGAAACTGATTTTGTATCGATGGATTTATTGTTTCATTTTCTGATTTTGACCAGATATATTCTAAGCAACAACATCGGCAGGTAATTTTTTATTTATTATAGATTAGTTGCCCTTATTTATTTTTCCTAAGGATATATATGTTTTTATTGCTTGATTTGGGAATTTTTGATTTGAAGGTTCAAATAGAACTCAAATTTACTGATTTTGTTAAAGAGATCTGAGATTTGGGTTTTCAAATTTTTTTCTCCTTTTCATTTAGGGGTTTTCTTGAATTGATTGAGGTTTTGTATTAAGTTATTGTTATTGTTGTTTATAGGTTTGGGTGTTTGTGTACTCTGTCCTGGTGGGTATCATATGGTTTTAAATCTACTGGATTATCTTCATCCAAGCATGTACCTTTAAAAGTTATTGAAAAGCTTGATGGTGAATTTCATGAATCCCGGTGAAGCTTTGATATTTGTTTACTTTTAATGGCTTTTCATAGGTTTGGTTGTGTATACTTGTAGGAAGGAATGTCGATCGAAGGTATATTATGGTTCAAGTTGCAAAATATGGTCTCGATGCTGAACGAATGTAAGTAAAAATTTCATATCCGAGTCTAGTCTGATTTATAGTTCAAGTTCTTCGTTGCCGTGTAAAATGTAGTGTAGCTGTGAATTGCCTCTTACTTTAGACGAATGTATAGATAATTGTACTGTCTATTATTTTGACTAGAGGGATTAGGGAACGGTCTAGAACTTGCATCCCCCACCGAAGGTATTGCTTGTTATTTTTACTATATATTTTGAGACATAATTTCTCAAATCAGTATCGCTGATTGTAAACCATTCCAGTTCCAGGTCTTGTGATGATCGGTGGGGTTGGGATAGTAGAAGGAGAAGTTGTAGTATGAGTCGGGAAAGATATGATGACAGATATCGTGGGAGAGGTATAGGTTCACGCCATCGCAGTATGAGTTGCATTTTAAGTCCTAATTACTGAAATGGTGCCAGTCGAAGTCGTTATGAAGAAGAATACATGAGGAGAAGAAGCAAGTCAGCAGGCAGGTAGTACAATTCACATATCTTGGATTCTTGTCTTCTCTGGATTTGCACCTTATATTGATGAAAACATTCTCATTTTTTCTAGAACCTCTCTTGATCGGCGCATTCCTACTTCTAAGAAATGGAGTACATCTCCTGGTAGTGCTCCTTCTTCTAGGGATGAAAGCCTGATATACGCAGTCATGAAAGTCCTGGACAAAATGCTTGTTGATGATATTAGTGATGTTAGAAGATGTTAGAAGTTTAATACCCAACTGTTAAGGTAAAGATAGATAGACTCAATTGGCATCCTTACATTTGTTATTTCCTGGGTTTGTTTTTATTTTATATTTTCTTTACACTCTATTTTGTGAGTTATATAGGTACTTGTAGAGTTAACAGAGCTTCAAGATTGATAAGTCGGAGATGAGATTACTTTTGTTGTAATTGTTGCTGCAGAATTGCTCAAGGTAACCCTTTCTGGAAAATTGATGTAGTTTTTTCTACATAAGCATTTGTTATTAAGGGTTATTGGTATGTGCCATAATAGATTTTGCTGTTAATTAATATTTATTAGTCTCTAAGTGGCAACATAGACTATTGATTAATGTTTCTCTTGCTGACAGATAATGGGTACTGTTCCGATTCCTTCAAACTTTGGAGAAGATTGGCAATGCGGAACTTGAAGTTTGAACTTCTAAGTAGATTTCTTGCAGAGTAATTAAAGCGAGCGAGCTGTTCAGGGATTGTCTTGACGATGGACCCAAAGATAAGGCTTATATGGACTCCTAAGCTTCATGATAGTTTCGTTGATGTTGTTGCTCAACTCGGAAGACCAGACAGTATGTCTTCATCTATATCTTAACTATTAATAGCCAGCTGGTTGAACTTAGTTGTAGATAGATCAAACTCGATGATCATGAAGGGAAATATGTATATGTACTCTCTCTTTAATTTGTTGTTATATGTCTAGCGAGCTAATAACCGTTCTCTATGTATGTAGAAGCTAGTGTGCTTATAAAATAGATCTCACCCACGGGGGACTAGGTGCCTGGTTAACCAGCAAAAATTGGTCGGGCTTGTTTCTTGACTGAAATTTATCAAAGAACTAGTGTGCTTATCATGACAGCAGCAAATGGCATCAAAGATCTAGTGTGCTTAGCATGACAGCAAAAGGCATGTTTGAGAGGGAGTACTTATGAAAGTGATGGATATAGCCGGTACTGCATGATCGGATTGTTCATTGGAATTCCTCGTTACTGATATGCATGCACCATGCTTGTCAAATGCAAAGGACTGTTGGTTTATCTTTTTAAATTTTAAGGATTTCAAACTCGGATCCTGGTGATTGGAATATAACACGTTTGCTGACAGAGTTCAAACCCATCAGTCATCCAATATATTAAAACTGGTGTAAGATATTCTTGGTTTCCGTATTATTATGACTGGATTAGCTTGCATATATACCTATATTTGCTCTTTACTTTTCTCATGTTCAGGTACTCTTACAGTGTCATATGCCATGTATTCTTTTTGAACTTGTCGGGCAGTTAATTATTTTTGGTTCTTTGAATTGAACTTGTCTTTCAGGTTTTAAACTCGGGTCTGCGAAACATATAACAGAAGCAATAGTGAAGAAGTACGATGTCCTAAGGTTGACTTCTGAAGTTGAAGGAGTAGCTGTGCTGAAAACAACCCAGGTAACCGTTCAACCTTCTTGTCGCAGCTTACAAACTTTGTGTATTCTGTATTTCTCCATTGGATGCACACCTATCCATATGTCACTACATTTTAATTTTTGTAATGGCAGTTTAATTATGATACTCCCATACTCGAATCATGTTAGTTTCGTGGTAAGATAACCAAATAAGAAAATTCCATCAGCGGTTTAAATACCATGTCATGGTTCTTGTGATCAACCCTACTCTTAGTTCACAATAGTGAGTTATGCTTATGCATGAGTATTTTTTGTGTCGAATGTATCACCAGGTGGGTTTTGTTAGGATTTGTTTGTTTTTTTTTCTTTCACACAACTCCATTTCACTGGAATTTGTCTTTGTATTAACCATTTTTCCATTCTAAGTTCACCATTGTGATTAGTTTCATCTCAAATCTTGTAGATAAGTCATACACCGTTCTCAGGGGCGTGTTGTACTTGACAGACACTGGGCTCACAACAAAGGAAAGTGAGTGCTTAGCTTCAAGAACTCCTTTAGTTTTGGTTTTTAAGATTTACTCTTTATAACACTATGTTGAAGACTTTCTTCTTGGAAGTATTCATGGCTTGTAGAATACTTTAGTGGGGTATTCGTGCATTGTATATATTATACTTCAGTGTGTATGTACAGATTTTATTGCAAAAATAGTTGAATCTGAATGCTATTGTGGATTCCAGAGGTTACTTACTTATTGAAGACGGATTGGATTATATGGCAGTGGCATTTGTAAGGGATATCAAAGCTCAACAAAGAAGTTTGAGGTTTGTGTCGCCAAAGAAACATGTTCCATCTCCTAGTTTGGCTATTACATAGTTCATTGTTGAATGTAACTTGCTTTTTTTGCTGGTATGTCATTGATAAGAGATGGGGATTGAGAAACACATATAATGGAAAAGCTCCGCTCGGACTCAGGTAAATCAAAAGAACCTATTTGAGCATCATTCCTTGTTATCGTCTTAGTTTTTATTAGTTTCTCTAAGTCTCATTACAAATCCTATTAAGTTAAAGGTTATATTTTAGCTTTCGGGTTTTGAGCTTGGGTTTGGGAAACATACATCAGAAGCAATAGTGATCTCCAAGCAAGAATTGGTATTTGGTTTTGGAATCTCCAATAAGATCAGACCCCAACAAGAATGCTTATGAAGATCCATTTGTCTTCACTGGAACCACGAATGAAGCTCCTTCAATTTCGGCAAGTGTTGGAGATGATGAGTATTGGGATGGAGATATTCAGGTAATAATGTTAGTTTTAACACTTGTTTAGTGCTTTTCTTGTAAGATATACATTGGTCAGAACTCAAGATTTAATCCTTTTTGTGTAATTTGAACCCAATGAATCAATGAATATTAAATTGAATAATGATTATTTGTGTGCAAGTTTAATTTGATTCTCAGTTTTATTTGATTTGAATTTGGGTCTCATTTGAGTTTGATTTGACTTTTATTTGAATTCTAATTTGAGTTTCATTTGATTCTCATTTGAATTCTAGTTGCATTTGTGTTTGATTTGAGATTTGGTCAGATTCAGTCAGGCCAGAGAGCCAATCTGAATCTATTTTTTTTATATATTAAGATTTATATCTATGACTGATTAAGCTCAGTCAGTGTATGCTGACTGTTAACATCGGTCGTTGATATAAGATTTTCAACGACCCCCAGAGACACGTCATAGTTGAAAAAGACGCTCAAACAACGACCCTTTCTTTGACCGACAAAGCAAGTCATAGATAAGAGTTAAATGACTTGCTTTGTCGGTCGCGAAACTGCTGATTTCCACTAGTGCAACCTTCACAATATTGAGGCGATGCCGCAACCAGCTAACGTTAAACTCCAAGGATTCGCAGGTGGACACCATATTCTCCCACTTTTGAATGGTCGACTCAAAGAAGATGAATGGACACATTCTCCATCTCAGCAATAATTGGCAAAAGACAGTTCACTACGGAAACCAAAGCGAACAAACAGTACTTCACCACGCTCCTGGTAGCAATATGGCCGTATATTTTCCATATCTTCGTATAAAGGGCCACGAATTCTTTCCGCACCAGGAAACCACCAACATTCCGATAATTGGAGGAGAGACACCTCATACGAGTCCCAAACGACAAACCTGCGGAAGGGTATTCATGACAAGAGAGCCCTAAATCAGCATCCTCCAAGTCTGCAGCAGTCAACAAAGTCGGGCTTGAAGGAAGGGGAACGACTAGGTCATCCTCGTCGATAACAGTAACGCATGCTCCAACGGGATATCTCTGCACAAAAAAGGAAATTTTCCATTTATACAACAAGCGTTAAAGTGTACGTCAGTCTGCCAAAGAAGAAGAGAACATACCGGTATGATTTTCTTAACCCGAATAACCTTTGTTGGGGTGCCCATACGAGAGTCGACCTCGCACCTTCATCCGGGAACCCGACCGGTTAGAAGATGATTCGAATCAAGGCGACATGACAAAGAGAGAAATCCAACAAGAAGAACCCTTTTCTCAAACGAGGAGGCGAGGCAATTATTTTTGGATATGAATACGGAATCTTAAAAGGGAAAGGAAGCAATGAGAGACATAACGCTTCCAGTTTTAGCATGAATAATGCCCTAATTGAAGCCGCACGTGAAGGAAAGCAAGATAAGGAAACTTTGCTATCGGAAGAAACTCCCTCTTTATTTACATAAATCACGCCTGCAAGCACGACTTCCAAGTTGCACCGGCCCCACCAATTTGCGCCGACCTCCCAATGGTCGCACAAGTCACGCCTGCAAGCACGCAAGACTTCCACACTTTGCGCCGGTCCCACCAGCTAGCACACTCAGTTTCCCAACTCACGCCAACTTCCCAACGTCGCCCAAGCTGCACCGGGCCCACCAATTGTGCCAGCCTCCCGATTTGTGCAAAACTACCAGAGGCAAGGATTCCAAATCCTATTTATAAAGGTCAGACAAGCCTCCTTCAATTTTCCTTACGTTTTGTCATTAACGGTTTGTCACCATCTTATGCTTACCTCGCAACAAAGCCCCCTGCTCCGAGCTAAGCGGGGACTTAATGTTGATGGTGGTTTTTAGACAAGGGGTAAAATCGTAAAACCCCATGACCTAGTGTTACCCGCAACACATTAACTAAGAGCATTTAACTCCAGTGTAAATAATTAATAGGGGTATTTTTTCAAAATACCGGATTAGGGTTTTCAACACGTAACCCTAATTCCAAAATCAAGCCGCATCTTCGCGCACCATGGCAACAATGCCAAATCAAGCCGCACCCTGCGCACCATGGCAACAATGCCAAATCAAGCCGCACCACTGCACACCATGGCAACAATGCCAAACCAAGCCGCACCCTGCGCACCATGGCAACAATGCCAAACCAAGCCGCATCTCAAGCGCACCATGGCAAAGAATGCCAAACCAAGCCGCACCCTGCGCACCATGGCAACAATGCCAAACCAAGCCGCACCCCTGCGCACCATGGCAAAGAATGCCAAACCAAGCCGCACCCTGCGCACCATGGCAACAATACCAAACCAAGCCGCATCACCTGCGCACCATGGCAACAATGCCAAACCAAGCCGCACCTCGCGCACCATGGCAACAATGCCAAATCAAGCCGCACCCAATGCACCCATGGCAACAATGCCAAACCAAGCCGCACCCTGCGCACCATGGCAACAATGCCAAACCAAGCCATCTGCATATCGCGCACCATGGCAAAGAATGCCAAACCAAGCCGCACCCAAACAATGCGCGCACCATGGCAACAATGCCAAACCAAGCCGCACTCCTCACCATGGCAAAGCAATGCCAAACCAAGCCGCACCTGCAATGCAAAGATGGCAACAATGCCAAACCAAGCCGCATACTGCGCACCATGGCAACAATGCCAAATCTCTAAGCCGCTATGCCTTTGGCCCACGCCAAACATAGCGCCCTAGGTTTGCAAGACTTGCAACTAGGTCAACATGGCCGCACGTGCCATTGGCACATGACAACACGTGCCGCAAGCCATATTTCTAAGCCGCTATGCCTTTGACCCACGCCAAACATAGCGCCCTAGGTTTGCAAGACTTGCAACTAGGTCAACATGGCCGCACGTGCCATTGGCACATGCCAACACGTGCCGCAAGCCATATTTCTAAGCCGCTATGCCTTTGGCCCACGCCCAACATAGCGCCCTAGGTTTGCAAGACTTGCAACTAGGTCAACATGGCCGCACGTGCCATTGGCACATGCCAACACGTGCCGCAAGCCATATTTCTAAGCCGCTATGCCTTTGACCCACGCCAAACATAGCGCCCTAGGTTTGCAAGACTTGCAACTAGGTCAACATGGTCGCACGTGCCATTGGCACATGCCAACACGTGCCGCAAGCCATATTTCTAAGCCGCTATGCCTTTGGCCCACGCCCAACATAGCGCCCTAGGTTTGCAAGACTTGCAACTAGGTCAACATGGCCGCACGTGCCATTGGCACATGCCAACACGTGCCGCAAGCCATATTTCTATGCCTTTGGCCCACGCCAAACATAGCGCCCTAGGTTTGCAAGACTTGCAACTAGGTCAACATGGCCGCACGTGCCATTGGCACATGCCAACACGTGTCGCAAGCCATACTTCCAAGCCGCTATGCCTTTGGCCCACGCCAAACATAGCGCCCTAGGCTTGCAAGACTTGCAACTAGGTCAACATGGCCGCACATGCCATCGGCACATGCCAACACACACACGCTGGTAGCCTAACTTGCAAACCGTGCAACCTACCACCAAGGCATTCCGCACATGCCAAACACACACGCCATCGGTAGCCTAACTTGCAAACCGTGTAACCTACCGCCAAGGCATTCCGCACATGCCAAACACACACGCTGGTAGCCTAACTTGCAAACCGTGCAACCTACCACCAAGGCATTCCGCACATGCCATTGGCACATGCCAAACACACACGCCGGTAACCTAACTTGCAAACCGTGCAACCTACCACCAAGGCATTCCGCACATGCCATTGGCACATGCCACACGCGCCACTAGCAGCGCCACTTGCACTCAAGATGCAACCAACACTCGAGACATCGACACAAACCGGGGATGCTTCTTTAGGGTTTTGGTTTGGCGGTCACAACATGCGGCGTACACTACGCTCACATTAAGAAAGCGTGAAAAGGAATAAAGCGGTCAAATAAAAGAGGAAATAATGGTGAAAAACTTTTCGCCCATTAAACCATGCGGTTACCACCTCCTCCCATTATTTCACCCTTTACTCTCTTCCTTCATGAGGCCGGGTACGTTTCAATCTCGACTTGTATAAATAGGTCTTACCTATTTCCACCGGACAACAAGTCTCGGTCGGAGAAATATACTACACTTACACTCTCGGAAAGGCAACTTTGCAAGCTCTCCCAAAAAGCTTTCATCTCTTGCAAGCTTCCTAAGCTTTCACTTTCGATACAAGTCGAGATACTACTCTCCTCAACACCTTTCTTTGCTTCCTCCCCAAATCAACCCTTCTCCTCCACTTTGTGACCGAAGCAAGTCCGGAACGGCCATTTCTTGGTTTAGGTAGGACTTGTACAGATTGATCTCTCGAATCTATAAAGTGCTCACGTGCAGCACATTTGTTTAGGGTTTGAACCAGTTTCTCACTCACCTACCGAATTTACCGAAATCGGCAGAAACGATTTTTACCCATAAACACCAACGTAATTGCATCATCTCCCTCGTTTGAGAAAGGGTTCTTCTTGTTGAGTTTCTCTCTTTGTCATGTCACACAGAGACGAATCATCTTCTAACCAGCCAGATTCTCCAGGTGAAGGCACGAGGTCTGACTCTTGCAGGAGCATCCCAACAAAGGCTATTCGGGTTAAAAAAATCATACCGGTATGTTTTCTTCTTCTTTGGTGGACTGACGTACGCTTTACCGCTTGTTGGATGAATGGAAAATTTCCCTTTTGTGCGAGAGATATCCCGTTGGAGCATGCGCGTTCATATTGACGAGGATGACCTAGTCGTTCCCCTTCCTTCAAATCCGACCTTGTTGATTGCTGCAGACTTGGAGAACGCTGATTTAGGGCTCTCTTGTCATGAATACCCCTATGCAGGTTTGTCGTTTGGGACTCGTATGAGGTGTCTCTCCTCCAACTATCGGAATGTTGGCGGTTTCCTGGTGCGGAAAGAATTCGTGGTCCTTTATACGAGGATATGGAAGACATACGGCCATATCGCTACCAGGAGCGTAGTGAAGTGATGTTCGTCCGCCTTGGTTTCGGTAGTGAACGTCTTTTGCCAATGATTGGCGAGATGGAGAATATGTCCGTCCGTGCTTTAACTGCAGTCATCCATTCAAAGGTGGTAGAACATGGTGTCCACCTGTGAATCCTTGGAGTTTAATATCAGCTGGTTGCGGCATCGTCTCAATATTGTGAAGGTCGACAGAGCTGGTATTCTTGATGGTGTGATTGCTGCCACAAAATCCATGCTGGAAGAGGAGGAATCTTTGGCCATTTTTGATGTAGCATGTTGCAGGGAAGTGATTAGGCGTAGTATGCCTTAAGCCACTTTCCGTTGATGACCGCCTCTAGCTTTCCCCCATCTTCTTTGATAATCTTGTAGTAACCACTGTCATACGCTTTAGTGATTATGTACGGCCCTTCCCATTTAGGAGAAAACTTCGGTGCCGATGCATCTTGCTGGATGTGTTTGGAGGTTTTTAGCACCAGATCTCCTTCCTTAAAAACCCTGGATTTTACATGGCTGTTGTACGCCCTGGAAATCTTGTTTATGTATGCTTGTGCATGTTCCTCCGCCCGGGATCTTCTAGAGTAATCGAGATTGGTCTTCCATCTCCGGCCAATAGTATCCAAGTCGTTTTAAACGGCGGTAGAGGGTTAAAACTGATGTTATTCCGCAGACTTCGGTATGGACATGTTCAAGTTGTTGTGAATGCTTGCATGGTCGAAAACTTCTGGCGCCTCGGGATAAAATAGGGAGACGTTCCATTGCCGATGCGCTGCTATCAAGTCTTCCAGGACTTTGTTCCAAGTTAATCCTTCAAACCATCTCTTTGAATCTTGGACTATCGTATTTAAATGGAATGCGGTGAGAATTCCCAGGTCATACTTCGGTTTGAAATGATGGCATGGATGAATACGTGAACGTAACCTTCTCGGCGTGCTTTTGGAGTTTTTCGGTGCACATGTACGGCTTCATGTTGAGAAATTCCCGCGGCTCGTAAAACCTCGATAGTGATGATGTTGAAATCAGTAATAACCTGGTTGAGGGGAGTGAAAGCATCTCACGCTGGTAGTCCCCATGCATAACCTACTTTCATTACATCGCCTTGAATCCCCCCTCCACAGTATTTGATATAAGCCTATCGTACTCTTCTGGATGTGACACTGGGATGCTCAGAAATTACATGATGACATATTCTGGATAGTGCAGGCTCGGGATCCTCCGCGGCCTCGTAAAGTGTTGAAGGCGTCTTCTAGACAGAGAGGTGATGATATTCTTGTGCTGCACCCTTGAAGAGTAGAGGACCTTGTTGTGGGTACGGATTTTTGGTGGACTGTGTCTTCGGAGCTTTGACAGTGAAGGGATCCCGTGTATATCTTCCGTCCTCAAGTATGGTATACGTGTTTCCATCTTTGTAGTAATTGCTTTCTGCGGTGAAGCTCGGGTTTGGTATCAACGAATGACGGGCAACAATTCTTGGCAGGAGATGTAATCGGGAGAAACTACATTGTCGTGGTAACAAAGTAGGTTGGTTGATATTCTATGGGCTTCCGTGGAAGTAAAAGGATTGGATGAATGCGTAAGCGAGCAAACTGTCCATGATTACGAGTTTTGGCGAGATGGATTAAAAGGTGTCCATGACTATGAAGATTGGCTGGTTGTGGATATGTTCCTTGATATGGGGTGTGTGGCGGCACGACCCTTTGCAGAAGGAGTGGCGTTGAAGCGAACGTTGAAGCTGAAGCCGCTAACCGAGAACGTTTATGCGTAGTTACTTCGGAGAGGACGTTGAAACGACATCTTGCAACTCTCGAGCCTTGACGGCTACCATTTTGAAGTCGTAGGCCGCGTCCACGTTCGTCAAACTCGACATCCCTCAAGATAACGAGAGGTTAGGAGTCCCCGCCACATCCGTCGATCGTGCTTTCTGGAGAGGTTGGGGTTTGGGAACGGCTTCCTGGGCCGGAAACGCCGCTTTCTCCGATGCAAAGACGGTTGAGGGGTGCAAATATGTCTTGACGCTACGCCTTGGAGAAATATAGAATCTCACATAATCTGTTTCATCATAGATTGTACGACTTTGTGGGCGAAGTTCCCATTATGCGGGTCCCTGACGGAAGAAGGGTCTCCGTGAACTCGGGAGAGTTGTTGATTTCCTTGCTTTCGATTTTGGAGAAGTCTTTCCCGATCTTCACGTGTGACGAAATTGGATTGCTTATCCCCTTCTATCATGCGTTCAAGAGCAACGCGAGCCTCTTCATCTATAAACGCGCGTCCTGTTGAAGTATCTTTTGTCTTTTCATCAAATCAACAATCTTGTAAAAGGAGGTCGGCTTCTTCCGGATCTTCCAAGATCTTGCCCCGATGGTGGAGTAGCGTCTCTCAGTGACGGTTGGAGCTTCCATGCTTGAAGAACCGTTGGGGTAGCGGAAGTGGCTGCAGTTGCAGTGATCGTAAGTGTATCGTGCGAGATGACACGGTTTGATCACGAAGTCTTTGGAGCCATGGCGCTGTTTCGAAGGGGCGAGGATGGTCTTGGAAGGGCGCAAGATGTTAGCGCCGGAAGGATGCAAACTGTTAGCACAAAGTGTGGTATCAAGGCGGCGGCATGCGCGTGCGGCATGTGTGCCTGGCATGTGCGTCTGGTAAGCGCGTCTGGCAAGCGCTTCTGGCATGCGCGTCTGGCAAGCGCATCAGGTAAGCGCATCTGGGAAGCGCGTCTGGTAGGCGCTGGATCGTCTTGGAATGGGTGCTGACTTGGTGTGGACGCTGGTTAGGCATGGACGCTGGCTTGGATTTCGGTATGGTGTGGACCATTGTCTTGGCACGGTGCTGGCTTGGCGTGGCTTGGACTTGTTCCTGCGGGCCCAGTTGCCTCTTCCCATACGTAGCTCAAATAGGAAATCCTTTCCTTATTCAAATTCCAAAAAGTGTTATGCTTATGAAATGGGTTGGCTCCCCTTTTTACCTCGTATCTTTGTTATCACGTCATGGTGTTAGCGGTAGTGGTAAAGTGGGCAAGCATATTCCAAAATGCACCCCCGGCGTTTCTCTTTCAATTTGTTTTATTATTTTCTTGTACTGTGTAAACCGTAGCCATAGGTATGCCTTTCATAAACTTGTGGAAATACTTCATCATAAAAATTCTTCAAATGTCACCGTAGTAACGTCTGCTAATAGTGACAGGTAATTATTATTGTGCAAAGTAGGTATGTACGGGTAGGTGAATTTTTTTTTTTTTTTTTTTTGAAAGGCAAACAAAACGCCTGGTTTATGGTTTTTGTCTTCCTGGATTTCTTGGGTTGATAGATAAATGTTACCTTGACAGTTTGGGTTATTCTTTTGGAATGAATTGTTTAGGAGTTGATTGTTTTAGCTATGGTTGAAAGTGACGCAAACATCCCAGGAAAATCATGGAACCGTGTGTTGGTAGATGATATGGGATGAAACATAACATGGCTATCGGTTTTATTAGGACTTGAAAAAGCAAACCACGTATTTTTGTCTAGATAAGACTTACTCGGTTTCTCAGGTCTTCTGATGAGAATAAACTTTCCGATGCAAGACCAAGTTTTTTTTTTTTTTGAAACATGGTCATGGGAAGTCCCCCAGTCTTCCGAATCGTTGCCGAGTTGTCGGATAACAAAGGCTGCGTTAATCCCCGGGCGGATCGTTTTGCTTCTAGCCTGTGAGAAGTCCCCGGTCGTCCCTTGTCATGTCATGACCGATAATCGATCCGTCGAGTAATCGAGTCGGAGTGGATCGCCTTCCTCTACCATCTTGACGTCCGGGTCAAGAATGAGATCATTGGTTGAAAATTGAAATTGTAACCGAAAGATCGAACCTCCCGCGTGTGGTCGCCAATTGTTTATGGGTGAAAATCGTTTCCGCCGATTTCGGTAAATTCGGTAGGTGAGTGAGGAACCGGTTTAAACCCTAAACAAATGTCTTGCACGTGAGCACTTTATAGATTCGAGAGATCAATCTGTACAAGTCCGTCCTAAACCAAGAAATGGCCGTTCCGGACTTGCTTCGGTCACAAAGTGGAGGAGAAGGGTTGATTTGGGGAGGGAAGCAAAGAAAGGTGTGAGGCCAGAATAATTCTGGGAGAGTAGTTTCTCGACTTGTATCAGAAAGTGGAAGCTTAGGAAGCTTGCAAGAGATGAAAGCTTTTTTGGATAGCTTGCAAAGTTGCCTTTTCTGAGAGTATTGTATTTTTCTCCTGACCGAGACCTGTTGTCTGGTGGAAATAGGTAAGACCTATTTACACAAGTAGAGATTGAAACGTACCCTTGCCTCATGAAGGAAGAGAGTAAAGGGTGAAATAATGGGAGGAGGTGGTAACCGCATGGTGTTAATGGGTGAAAACGTTTTCACCATTATTTCCTCATTTATTTGACCGCTTTAATCCTTTTCACGCTTTCTTAATGTGAGCGTAGTGTACACTGCAAGCTGTGACCGCAAAACCAAAACCCTGGAAAGCATCCCCCAGTTTGTGTTGATATCTCGAGTGTTGGTTGCACCTTGAGTGCAAGTGGCGCTTCTAGTGGCGCGTGTGGCATGTACCAATGGCATGTGCGGAATGCCTTGGTGGTAGGTTGTACGTTGAGTGTAAGTGGCAATGCCTGCTAGTGACGTGTGTGGCAAGTGCCAATGGCGTGTTCGGCCATTAGGGCCGTGGCACAGTAAGAAAAGCTACCAACGATGCGTGTTGGCATGTGCCAATGGCATGCTCGGCCATTAGGGCCATGGCCTGGTAAGAAAAACTACCAGATGGCGTGTTGGCATGTGCCAATGGCATGCGTGGCCAATTTGGTCGCGCCTTGGTAGAAAAAGCTACCAGCGGGCGTGTTGGCATGTGCCAATGGCATGCGTGGCCAATTTGGGTTGCGCCTTGGTAGAAAAAGCTACCAGCGAGCGTGTTGGCATGTGCCAATGGCATGCGTGGCGAATATGGGCTGCGCCCTGGTAGAAGAAGCTACCAGCTGTGCGTGTTGGCATGTGCCAATGGCATGCATGGCCAATTTAGGTCGCGCCTTGGTAGAAAAAGCTACCAGCGGTGCGTGTTGGCATGTGCCAATGGCATGCGTGGCCAATTTTAGTCGCGCCTTGGTAGAAAAAGCTACAAGCGAGCGTGTTGGCATGTGCCAATGGCATGCGTGGCCAATTTGGGTCGCGCCTTGGTAGAAAAAGCTACCAGCGAGCGCGTTGGCATGTGCCAATGGCATGCGTGGCCAATTTGGGCCGCACCCTGGTAGAAAAAGCTACCACCGAGCGTGTTGGCATGTGCCAATGGCGTGCGTGGCCAATTTGGGTCGCGCCTTGGTAGAAAAAGCTACCAGCGAGCGTGTTGGCATGTGCCAATGGCATGCGTGGCCAACTTGGGTCGCGCCTTGGTAGGAAAGTTACCAGCGAGCGTGTTGGCATATGCCAATGGCATGCGTGGCCAATTTGGGTCGCGCCTTGGTAGAAAAAGCTACCAGCGAGCGTGTTGGCATGTGCCAATGGCATGCGTGACCAATTTGGGTCGCGCCTTGGTAGAAAAAGCTACCAGCGAGCGTGTTGGCATGTGCCAATGGCATGCGTGGCCAATTTGGGCCGCGCCCTGGTAGAAAAAGCTACCAGCGAGCGTGTTGGCATGTGCCAATGGCGTGCGTGGCCAATTTGGGTCGCGCCTTGGTAGAAAAAGCTACCAGCGAGCGTGTTGGCATGTGCCAATGGCATGCGTGGCCAACTTGAGTCGCGCCTTGGTAGGAAAGCTACCAGCGAGCGTGTTGGCATGCGTGGCCAATTTGGCCTAGGTTGCATGGTTTGCAAGCCTAGGTGTGGGCGCTACTTTGGCATGGCGCGGCTGTAAGGGTGTTTGGCTTGGCGTGGCGTGATTAGTGTAGCTAGGGCCAAGGCAGAGTGCATTTGGCATGGCATGGCTAGCTCGGGCTAAGTGTGGCTGGCATGATTTGCCATTGGCACGGAGGTGCGGCTAGCATGGTTGGCATGCTTTGGCGAGTTTTGTGTGGCTGGCATGATTTGCCATTGGCACAGAGGTGCGGCTAGCTTGGGCTAGGTGTGGCTGGCATGATTTGCCATCGGCACGGAGGTGGTTGGCATGCTTGGCGCGTTTGGTATGGCTGGCATGCTTTGCCATTGGCATAGAGGTGTGGCTAGCTTGGGCTAGGTGTGGCTGGCATGATTTGCCATCGGCACGGAGGTGCGGCTAGCATGGTTGGCATGCTTTGGCGCATTTGGTGTGATTAGCGTAGCTAGGGCCAAGGCAGAGTGCATTTGGCATGGCGCGGCTAGCTTGGGCTAGGTGTGGCTGGCATGATTTGCCATCGGCACGGAGGTGCGGCTAGCGTGGTTGGCATGCTTTGGCGCATTTGGTGTGATTAGCGTAGCTAGGGCCAAGGCAGAGTGCATTTGGCATGGCGCGGTGTGGATACCGTCGAAATGGGTTAGGATCTCTCAAATATCCAAAATGGGAATCACGTGGAAATATTATTAATAAGGGAAATTATTATCGAAGCCGCCACCCAACTTGGGGAGTTGGGACCCAAAAATAGCACTGGTCCGAAACAGAGAAAATAGTCCGGGAATCAAGATACGGGCTAGGAAGGTGTGAGGCACCTAGCCCGTCCAATCCGAAAATTGGCCTCTACTTTATAATCGGGATTTTAGGGTTCTAACTTGCATTAACAAATAATAATGAAATAAATACATTCAAATTATGCAAAACTAATTAAATTATTAATCTAATAAACAACGCACCAAATCCTGTAAAATGGAAACAGAACCCGGTCAAATCAAGAGAATTATTATTATCACCAAAATTATTATTATTATCACCAAAAATTATTATTATTATCACCAATCAAAATTATTATTATTATTATGAGAAAATTATTATTATTATTGAAAGTACTAAGCACCTCGACGTATCATTCAACCAAACAACTATTATTATTATTATTATTATTATTATTATTATTATTATTATTATTATCATCTTCACTCATCGACCACTAATAAAAGATGCCCTGATGCTTTGACATTAATATGGTATATGCAATTGGACTAAACGGTACCCAGGACTAGCAAATCAATTAGCAGAATACCACCAAACTATAGTGCATATGTTGTCTAATCAAAATCATGAGATATGGACGACCATTATATGTACTACTCGTTGCATGTGTCTATAAACTAATTTAAATTTTTTTAAAATATGATATGCTGATGCCTATATGATACTACTTATGCAAGATACATGCGATAACATGGATGGACAACTATGTAGGACTAAGATGTAAACATGAGACTAAGCAGACCATGAGGACCTCAACTCTTAATGCTACCAGAAATATTGCATATGATAAGACAAACTCACTAACGCCGTAAAGCACAAAACCAAGCTTAGTATGTAATCGAGATTTTAAAAAAAAGATCAGACTATATTCAGAGTTATGATCACTAAACAAAGCTATAGAACATCCAAAGTAACTATGCTTCAAACAACCAAACAGAGCAAGTGATCGTTTTCCATTAATATTTAAGCATAACCATTATCTCTTACGCATGTTTTCAAAAACGAGTTCAAGGTTTCAGTATCACCAGTTTTCGCAAATAGGTGATTACAATGTTACTTAGATAGGGATTGATCAACCGGGGCTAATACTTCCGCGAACTCGATCCAAGGACAATCCAACACCAACCTTTCTCTAAGAATTCTATGTTTCTCCTATTTCTCCACTAAAATTCTCTTAAAAATTTCTTTGGTTTTCTCCCTAGGTGTGCTCAAAATTTTTCCTCCCATAAACTCATGAAAAAGCTCCCTATTTATAGTCTCCTCCAACCATCTAGAGCCCTAGGATTTAATGCCTAAGATCAAACGGTTGAACTCTAAAACCTAAATATTATTACTCATTTTCAAAAATATTATTCTCATATTATTAAAATTATTACCAAATTCCAAAAGATTTCATTTAAGCCTAGAATCCTATTTGGAAGGAAAGACTTGGGAACAAAGGAACATTATATCAAAAATGTCGACACCTTGGGTAATGACTAGCTTACTTGTGGGAACGGGCAAGACTTGGTGGACTAAAACATTTGGTCGCACTACAAAGAAGAAATGGACGTCCAGCTTAGTGGACACAAACTTGGTGGCACTTAAACTTCGGCATTAGTGGATACTTAGTGGATTATCGATTTAGGTGTATGTCCGACTTACTTGGACTTCAAGACCGATGGGACTAACCTTAGCTCACGTTTGACACCTAGTGGATATGAAAATGTTTCTCCTTGGACCTTAACTGCGGACACATGAACGGTGTTTGCCTAGAGCATATTTCGCGGAAGTACGACTTTAAAATGTGTACGAAATTAGGGTGTCTACAGTTGCCCCTCTTTGGCAGAGGTTTGCGTGCAACCGAATGGCAAAGACAAACGCCCTATTTCGTATCGCCCCTCAAAATTATTGAAATTCCCTTGAGTTTATCCGGTGTGACACTATTGAGTTCACCCGGAACATCTCTAAGTATTTAATTTTACGCACGTATACATCCTCATGACTAATTAATTAAGTCAAGAAGTTTGTAATTGTTGCGTTCCGGAAAACAAAGAAATACTTACCAATATTCTCTCTGCAATAGATGACTTCTACTTTCGCCACTTTCAAAATCCAATTCTCTTGGATCATCCAAGTCAAAAGATCTAAGAATCAATGAGTTGGAGGCCATGCTTCACACAAGAGGAGAATGATTAGTAGTACATGCTCCTAACAAAAATAATCTTAGAAAAAGAATAGAAAAATCCTAAACCAAATACAACTAATTGTGTGGAATTATTGCCTCAGTCAATCTAAACGGTTCAATTTCTATTATTATTATTTTTTTATGTTTACCTAAATTTTTCCTCATCGGCTTCCCCACAACTAGAGGTTTTTTTTTTTTATTATTTTTTTTTTGTTTTTTATTTTTTTTTTTTTTTTTTTTCATTTTTTTGAAAACACTATAAAATTGAAAACAATAATACCCGATTATGATACATAGGAGCCCAACTTCCTGATTTACCGTGTAGGGAGGGAGAACACTGGTATTACGCCGTCACCGTCGAATTTTCAAGAGTCAATCTGCCCACTTCCAACCATTCCCAACTGTTTGATGTTTTGCCCGACAATTCCCGAGTACATATATGCTGGCTTACCTTCTTCTATCCTTGTTTCATCATGCGGCTTACCACTCTTTTCTAACTCCTTCAATTGTTGACCATTTCTCCTCGATGCTTTGATTTCTTCAAATGCCGACCAATTTTCTCAAGTGGCTGTTTATTAACTACACATTTTCTTTTTTCTTTTTTTTTTTCATTTTTTTTTTTTTTCATTTTTTTCAATTTTTTTTTCTTCTTTTTGCTACTCAAATCTATCCGTTTGGACGTCCGTTGCTCATAGAACTTTAGGAGATGGTGTACAAGATTAGTGATGACATACATACAAACATATCTCTCTCTACGACTTCAAAAGACTCATTCTACTAACATGGCTCCGGTATGATGATGGCGGTGCCCCCTTATAAAACCGGAAATAATGATTTTTTTTTTTTTTTTTTCTTTATTTTTTTTTTTTTTTTTTGACTGACTGACTGAAGGGGCCAAACAAGGTGATGACCCTGCCCCTAGTTATTTTCTACCTGACGTTATGAGAGAGATATTGGACTCCTAAAAAATTTCTCCTTAAGTTGTATGAGCGTTCGCCGCCCTTAGATAGTTTTGAGCACTTACCGTAAGTGTAGTATTTCTTCAGTTGGTCGACATTTGTGAGCTTCGGCTCTTCTTGTCAGTCCAGATCAGTTAACCGGACTGCGGATCCTGGGTAGATGCTTTTGATGATGTATGGACCCTCCCAATTAGGCTTGAACTTTCCTCTTGGGTCAGAATGTTTTATAGGTCTGACTTCTTTAAGCACTAAATCTCCTTCCTTTAAGCCTCGCGGATGAACCTTCTTATTGAAACTTCGAGCTATCCTCTCCTGGTAAGCCCGTGCATGACATGCGGCACGTATCCTCTTTTCATCAATCAAATTCAGTTGTTGAACCTTTGATTCTATCCATTCATCTTCAGGTATCGTGCCTTCCTTTATCACTCGTAAGGTGGGAATTTCAACTTCAACGGGCAAAACTGCTTCGGTGCCATAAACCAAAGAGTACGGAGTCATACCGATCGGTGTACGAATCGAGGTACGATAGGCCCATAATGCATAAGGTAACTTCTCACTCCAATCTTTGTATGTTTCTGTCATCTTCTTTAAGATTCTTCCTAATGTCTTATTTGCAGCTTCCACGACACCATTGGTTTGTGGCCTGTAAACGGTTGAGTTCCTTAGCTGGATTTTGTACTTTGCACACTCCCTTTTTACCTCCTTTCTAACAAAGTTGGACCCATTATCTGATATAATCTCATTTGGCAATCCGTAACGACATATAATGTTGTTTGTAAGGAATTTAACAGTCTGATTCCCCGTAGGATTCTTGACGGATATTGCCTCAACCCACTTCGTAAAGTAATCAATTGCCACTATGATGTATTCATGCCCATTTGATGCGTATGATTCGGCTTTCCCGATTACATCGATGCCCCAAATAGAAAAAGGCCATGGTGATGTAAGAGGGTGCAACTCGGTCGGTGGCAAATGTAATAAATTGGCATGTATTTGGCATTTATGGCATCTTTTCACATACTTGAAGCAATCGGATTCCATCGTTGTCCAATAATATCCCATTCGAAGAATTTTCCTTGATAACATGTGTCCGTTCATATGTGGGCCGCAAATTCCTTCATGTATCTCACTAAGAAGGCGTCGAGCTTCATCTCCATCTACGCACCTTAATAAAATCCCATCGTAAGATTTCTTGTAAAGTACTCCTCCTAAGATCATGTATTGAAAGGACATTCGTTGTATGTAACGACGCTCTTTTCTACTCAACCCGTCCGGCATCATCCAATCCTCTAAGTAATTCTTGATATCATGGTACCATGGATCCCCTCGTCAGTGTTTACGCTTCGATCTCCACAAAGATAACAAAGATGGTTGGTCTCTCTCTTCGTGCCACCTCGATGGGTTTGACTGTGGAATCTCCTGGGATCGGGATTAGTGATGCTAAAGCAGCTAATGCATTTGCAACCGATTCTTGTCTCTATAAAGATGATGAAAAGTAATGCAATCAAATTTCTCCACCACTTCATAAGGCATTCATGGTATGGAACTAGCTTTTGTTCCTTGATCTTCCGCACTTTTCTGTTTGGTTGACGATCAAAGCAAGGAATCTCCATATACCTCCAACTTCTTGACTGATAATTCTAAGGCAGCTCTCAAGCCAGCAATGCATGCTTCATATTCAGCCATGTTGTTAGTACAGTTGAAATTCAATCGAATAGAAATCGGAATGCGTACCTCATCAGGAGATATCAAAATTGCCCCCAGCTCCTTTACCAACTGGGTTCATTGCTCCATCAAAGTACATCTTCCACAATTCACCTTCATCATCTTGTTCAAGAACAAGGATATGTTCGTCGGGAAATTCTCGTTATGAGTGTCTCGCAATCCGAATCGGTTGCGGCTGCTAAGTGATCTGCTATTGCCCTTCCTTTTATTGACTTTTGTGTCACATAAGTGATGTCAAATTCTTCTAACAACAACTTCCACCTGGCTGTTCTTCCCGAGATCATTGGCTTTTCAAATAGATATTTAAGTGGATCCATCCTCGATAACAACCTGCACCGAATGAGATAACATGTAATGTCTAAGTCTTTGAGTAGCCCAGAGACAAGGGCAAGGCATGTTTTCTCTAATGCTGAGTATTTTGATTCATATCCGGACAATGTCTTGCTGATATAGTAAATCGCCCGCTCTTTCTTACCATCTTCATCATATTGTCCTAAAACTGCCCCCATTGATGAGTCAGTTACTGATAAATACAACAATAAAGGTTTCCTGGGGACCTGAGGGACCAACACCGGTGGATTGGACAAATACTTCTTTGTCCGATCAAACGCCTCTTGACACTCTTCATTCCACTCCTTTGGTGAGTTCTTTCTTAGCAATTTAAAGATTGGTGCGCAAACCGAGTTAGTTGCGCGATGAATCGATCGATATATTGAATTCTTCCTAGAAACCTCGCACTTCCTTCTCGTTCTTGGGGGAATGCATATTAATGATTGCATTAGATTTCTCTGGATCAATTTCTATTCCTCTATTGCTGACAATGAACCCTAGTAGCTTTCCTGATTTTACCCCAAATGTACATTTATTGGGATTAAGCCTCAACTTGTACTTCCCCTGAGCGGTCAAACAACTTCGTAGGTCCGATGGATGATCTTCTGCTTCTTTCGTACTTAGCAATCATATCGTCTACATACACCTCCAGCTCCTTGTGCATCATGTCATGAAAAAGAGTAGTCATTGCACGTTGATAAGTAGCTCCAGATTTTTAAGACCGAAAGGCATTACCACATAGCAAAATGTCCCCAAGGTGTAATAAAAGATGTCTTCTCCTATCTTCTTCTCGCCATTTTTATCCGATTATATCCCGAGAACCCGTCCATCAATGATAATAAGCCATGTCCCAGGCATTGTCGACAAGGATGTCAATATGGGGGAGGGGAAAGTCGTCTTTGGGCTTGCCTTGTTAAGATTTCTGTAGTCGATGCACATTCGGACTTTTCCATCCTTCTTCTGGACCTACTATGTTAGCCAACCATTCTCGGGATAATTTGTAACCATCAAAACCCAGCTTCATATTGCTTGATTACTTCGTCATGCACTTTCAAAGACCACTCCGATCGGAGTTTACGCAATTTTTTGATTGGCTTCATTCCGGGGATGATAGGTAAGTGATGTACTACCATGTCTGTGTCTAACCCTGGCATATCCTCATATGACCATGCAAATATATCTTTGTATTGAGTTAGTAAATCGACCATCCTGAGGACAAAGTAGTACCGATCCTGACCATTTGGGGTTGATCTTCTGTGTTCAGATTGACTGACTCTACTTCTTCGACTGGTTCTAGCTTTTCTTCCAAGTGATCGAACGACTTGAGGATCTCATGAGGTACGTCCTCTTCGATCATTTCCTCGTCATTGGGAGTCGGTTTATCAGTATCATTGTGCTCCTTGTCCAAGTCAAATATTTTGTTTCCAAAATTATTTTGATTTCTGAAATATTTTTAGAAAGAACACAATTCTCTGGTTTACCAACCAGGTAAGTATTTTCAACATGAATAGTCGAAGGGCATTTCGACCTTCCATTAATCGAATTGAATTGATTTGGATTAAAACAGGTATTTCAATGGAGGTCTTACCCGAGTCCACTTTTATAGTGCTTACCTCATGTTCTTCCGCAAAGAAATCGAGCTAACCCGTCGATTTACCTTACCAAGATCGGGCTCGATAGACCTGCCCTCAAGAGTCAACTTCTTGATCTCAACCTCCATCATGTCTTTATATTCTGAGAACTTGGTATCCAACATTTGTTGGAATTGTTCGCACAACCAAGAGAATGCCCCAGTATCCATATTCTATGCTTGTGTTCCGAATCCAAATCCAAATCCAAATCCAAATCCAAATCCTGTTTTCAAGGAAACAAAAGAATATATGGTAACACAATAGTGCTTATGTCTCGGATTTTGTGCAAGATGAATGCAGATTACAATCAATGCCCGTGCATGCAGGTTTCACTAACTCTCAGGTAAGCTTGGGTTACCTTAGCAAAATATACCTCAGACGTAGTTAGACTAGTCTTCTTTGGTACTGGACTAAGGCTTGTGGTGGTTCAGCTGGTAACTCCCATAAGGCCCAAGGCACGGGTTCAGCTTACTAGCCACTGGTTTTCCTAAGAATCGGACGTCTGACGATGCAAAATGTAATGCAAAAGTGCAAATGGGTGCGTGCACGTGAGTGTGTGCAAATACCGAGCAGTGTAAAATTAAAACCCTAAAATCCCAATTACGTTTCAAGTTAGATTCCAATCCCCAGCAGAGTCGCCACTGTGGATACCGTCGAAATGGGTTAGGATCTCTCAAATATCCAAAATGGGAATCACGTGGAAATATTATTAATAAGGGAAATTATTATCGAAGCCGCCACCCAACTTGGGGAGTTGGGACCCAAAAATAACACTGGTCCGAAACAGAGAAAATAGTCCGGGAATCAAGATACGGGCTAGGAAGGTGTGAGGCACCTAGCCCGTCCAATCCGAAAATTGGCCTCTACTTTATAATCGGGATTTTAGGGTTCTAACTTGCATTAACAAATAATGAAATAAATACATTCAAATTATGCAAAACTAATTAAATTATTAATCTAATAAACAACGCACCAAATCTTTAAAATGGAAACAACCCGGTCAAATCAAGAGAATTATTATTATCACCAAAATTATTATTATTATCACCAAAAATTATTATTATTATCACCAATCAAAATTATTATTATTATTATGAGAAAATTATTATTATTATTGAAAGTACTAAGCACCTCGACGTATCATTCAACCAAACAACTATTATTATTATTATTATTATTATTATTATTATTATTATTATTATTATTATTATTATTATTATTATTATTATTATTATTATCATCTTCACTCATCGACCACTAATAAAAGATGCCCTGATGCTTTGACATTAATATGGTATATGCAATTGGACTAAACGGTACCCAGGACTAGCAAATCAATTAGCAGAATACCACCAAACTATAGTGCATATGTTGTCTAATCAAAATCATGAGATATGGACGACCATTATATGTACTACTCGTTGCATGTGTCTATAAGCTAGTTAAAGATTTTGAAATAGGATATGCTGATGCCTATATGATACTACTTATGCAAGATACATGCGATAACATGGATGGACAACTATGTAGGACTAAGATGTAAACATGAGACTAAGCAGACCATGAGGACCTCAACTCTTAATGCTACCAGAAATATTGCATATGATAAGACAAACTCACTAACGCCGTAAAGCACAAAACCAAGCTTAGTATGTAATCGAGATTTTAAAAAAAAGATCAGACTATATTCAGAGTTATGATCACTAAACAAAGCTATAGAACATCCAAAGTAACTATGCTTCAAACAACCAAACAGAGCAAGTGATCGTTTTCCATTAATATTTAAGCATAACCATTATCTCTTACGCATGTTTTCAAAAACGAGTTCAAGGTTTCAGTATCACCAGTTTTCGCAAATAGGTGATTACAATGTTACTTAGACAGGGATTGATCAACCGGGGCTAATACTTCCGCGAACTCGATCCAAGGACAATCCAACACCAACCTTTCTCTAAGAATTCTATGTTTCTCCTATTTCTCCACTAAAATTCTCTTAAAAATTTCTTTGGTTTTCTCCCTAGGTGTGCTCAAAATTTTTCCTCCCATAAACTCATGAAAAAGCTCCCTATTTATAGTCTCCTCCAACCATCTAGAGCCCTAGGATTTAATGCCTAAGATCAAACGGTTGAACTCTAAAACTTAAATATTATTACTCATTTTCAAAAATATTATTCTCATATTATTAAAATTATTACCAAATTCCAAAAGATTTCATTTAAGCCTAGAATCCTATTTGGAAGGAAAGACTTGGGAACAAAGGAACATTATATCAAAAATGTCGACACCTTGGGTAATGACTAGCTTACTTGTGGGAACGGGCAAGACTTGGTGGACTAAAACATTTGGTCGCACTACAAAGAAGAAATGGACGTCCAGCTTAGTGGACACAAACTTGGTGGCACTTAAACTTCGGCATTAGTGGATACTTAGTGGATTATCGATTTAGGTGTATGTCCGACTTACTTGGACTTCAAGACCGATGGGACTAACCTTAGCTCACGTTTGACACCTAGTGGATATGAAAATGTTTCTCCTTGGACCTTAACTGCGGACACATGAACGGTGTTTGCCTAGAGCATATTTCGCGGAAGTACGACTTTAAAATGTGTACGAAATTAGGGTGTCTACACGCGGCTAGCTTGGGCTAGGTGTGGTTGGCATGATTTGTCATCGGCACGGAGGAGAGTTAGGGTTTCGTTCGTTGTAACCCTAATTTGAAAAAATACCCCCAATTAATTACTGACTACATGCATTAAATGTCCTAATAAATGTGTCACTGGTGACATTAGGTTATTTGGGGTTTTACGACTTTACCCTTCGTTTAAAAACCACCATCAACAACTGTTTATAGAGAGTTTCAAAGTAATAAAGGTTTATATTCTAAGATGTTTTCTAGCGAAGAAAAAAGACGAAAGTTTGTCCAATGGAGAATCCAGTTTTAGAGAAGAGTATTAGGAAACAACTTGATTTTGGTGGTGTTTCAACTATTCTTCAAATCCATGATTTGAAGAATTCTCCTGGGCCTCGCAAATGGGAACTCCGCCTAGCTGCTGATCAAGCTTGGGATTTGATTCAAGATCATTACCTTGAGTTTGTTGCTAAACATGTATGAATTTCTTCATCATCTTTTTCATCATTTATTAACATTATTTATCTGGCTTCTTCAATTGTTTAAATTGAGTAGGCAAACCCTGTCTGAATTACTTCAGTTTGCATGTTCTTTTGATTAAATTGACCAGAGTTGACTTGCATTGACCTTAGTTTTTTAGGTTTCACTGAATTTCTGGTTTGTTTGTTTATTTGTTTTTGTTCTGAATTGTTTGTTTGTGCATCTAATAGATGGGTTTGGACAATTATTATAGGTGCTCATCAATGTGCCATGGTGGTATCTTGGATTCTACAAAATGGTTAGTCCATTCATACCACAAAGAACTAAGAGCAAGTTTTTTTTTTCTGGACCATCAAAATCTCCTAAAACCCTTTTTAAGTAAGTAATTGTTCTCCATTTTAGAACTATCTGATGCTATGTTTTAGCAAAATGTCATTTACTAAATTTCGTGTTATTTGCATAAACAGATACATATCACCTGGACAAGTACCAGTTCAGTATGGTGGTTTATACAGAGAAGGTAATAAAGAATTCAGCTGTGATAATCTTGTTGATGAGGTACTTCTTAAACGAGTAACAAGACAACCTATTGATCTCCCAATACCTAAGGTATGTATTTTACACTTTTGCTTTTAATTTCCATTTTTGTTGCAGTTTTGGATAATTTTTGGGTTGAATGCCTTATTGAATTTTACTGGATTTTGGAATTGCAGAATTGTGTTGTTGTACTTGTATGGGAAGTAAGAGTATTGGGCTGGGAAGGGGAAGTGAGTTATTGTGCTGAATTTGTACCTGATAATGAACCTGGATACACAGTTACAATGCAGAAAAAAAGAATAATTAGCTCAAGTGATGAACAAGTTATTTGCAACAGCTTCAAAGTTGGCGAACCAGGGAAAATTGTCCTCACATTTGTGAACCATACTTACAAGAAGAAGATAATTGTATATACAGAGCAAAAGCCAACCGTTGTTCTGACTGAAACTGAGTGCGTAACAATTTCCTAAGCCCAAACTTTTTGTGAAAAACCCATATGAAGTAAACAAACCCAGTGATGAAGAGAAGCTTTGTTGTTCAAATGAATCAAATCTCACACCTCTATTACTATTTTACTCTCAATACTATTATTATTATTATTATTATTATTATTATTATTATTATTTAATAGATAACGATTATTACATTAACTAGTTGGAAGCCTAACAAGCTAAGCTCCAACGACATACTACTACATTAATTGAACAAGTTGATGTGCTAGCCTACCAACGGGCCTCATGGGGAACCTTGCCAAGGGGAGCCAAACGGCGGGCGGGGGGGCGAGATTGTGTCACAAGGGGGGCAAACTAATTCTACCTTCCATGTTATTATTATTATTATGAAACACCACCACAGAGGGCCTATTATTATTATTATTATTAGCACAGCAACATGTTCAATTATTATTATTATTATTTATTATTGGATAAAGAGTATTACATTAACTAGTTGGAAGCCTAACAAGCTAAGCTCCAACAACATACTACTACATTAATTGAACATGTTGTTGTCTCATAAGGGGGGCAAACTAACACTACCTTCCATGTTAATTCCTGCAATATTACGCCATTGGGGACTCGAACCTGGGACCTCCTGGAGCGCATTAAACTTTGGGGAACGGGGATGACCAGCTGAGCTAGGGGCCCGTTATTATTATTATTATTATTATTTTACTTTAATTTATTTGGATAAGGATTATTACATGAAACTAGTTGGAAACCTAACAAGCTAAGCTCCAACGACATACTACTACATTAATTGAACATGTTGTTGTGCTAACCTACCAGCGAGCCTCATGGGTAACCTAGCCAAGGGAGCCGAAACGGCGGGAGGGGGGCTGAGATTGTGTCACAAGGGGGGCAAACTAACACTACCTTCCATGTTAATTCCTGCAATATTACGCCATTGGGGA
This sequence comes from Papaver armeniacum, assembly GCA_023531295.1. Classification (NCBI taxonomy): domain Eukaryota; kingdom Viridiplantae; phylum Streptophyta; class Magnoliopsida; order Ranunculales; family Papaveraceae; genus Papaver; species Papaver armeniacum. Next base: position 92,847 of record JAJJWW010008705.1, on the reverse strand, counting down.
CTCGAACCTGAGACCTCCTCGAGCGCATTAAACTTTGGGGAATAGGGATGACCAGCTGAGCTAGGGGCCCGTTCTTCTTCTTCTTCTTCTTCTTATTATTATTATTATATAAAGGATGCCTCTGAGGCTATTATTATTATTGTTATAAACAATTTATGGATGATTACGATTATTACATTAACTAGTTGGAAGCCTAACAAGCTAAGCTCCAACGACATACTACTACATTAATTGAACAGGTTGTTGTGCTAGCCTACCAACGGGCCTCATGCGGAACCTTGCCAAGGGGAGCCGAAACGGCGGGCGGGGGGGGCGAGATTGTGTTACAAGGGGGGCAAACTAACACTACCTTCCATGTTAATTCTGAATATTACGCCATTGGGGACTCGAACCTGGGACCTCCTGGAGCGCATTAAACTTTGGGGAACGGGGATGACCAGCTGAGCTAGGGGCCCGTTCTTAGGGACATCTGAAAAGTGAAACTTTCGATTGAGAATGGTTAGGGCCTCAAAAATGTCCCTCCTTTTAGTTTCATAACTCTTTTGGAAAAGTGAAACTTTCGCTCCGTTTCGAAAAGTGATACTTTTGGAGGTATTTATCATTTTAGGCTCCGTTTTTATGTAAAAATTTGGTTTAAAATGATACTTTCGCCAAGAAAAATGATACGTTTTAGGCGGAAAAAGTGATACTATCACTTTTTTCCAAACGGGCGTTTGGGAAAAGTATCGCTTTTTTATACTTTCGAAACGGGAAAGTATCACTTTTTTCTAAACGGGTGAAAGTATCACCTTTTCTTAAACGGACGAAAGTAGTCGTTTTTTTGATAACCCCATGTTCGATTCTTTTCGTTTGGGTAATCTGCCCTCCCACCGTGGCAACGGTTATACTAGTATGTCTCAATGGTTAGTTATTGACGCTGATACATCAAGAATGAACACTGAGTAAAGAAAATTCCGTCACAGTCGAACCACATAATATGCTGTGTGGGTAATATATCAAAGACACGGTTGTATTGCCATGTGGAAGAAAAATTGAAACCTTTTTTTACTCAAATTTTGAAACAGTCAAACAAACTAGAAATCTAATTTGTCATGTGGAAGAAAAATTATATTGTATCTTGGCAGAGCCAGCCAATGTTGCGGTAACTGCAATGAGGTCGCGTTCTGTGTTTAAGGTCATAGACTCATGTACCATAGCCATGGGCCCTTGGTGCCTAATTTTTAGCAAAACATTCTGAGGCTCATTCTAAATTCTTTCTAAATTCTACATGGCATGCACTGGATAATTCCCTCTAATAAACTTCACGCCATGGATAGGATTTAGGTAGTACATGTGTGAGCTGTAAGTTCTGAGGAGTCAGTGAAGTAACGTGATTTTTAGGGTTTCAAAATTTGAATTTCTATTACCCAATTTGTGGTATCTTGCTTTTTGGTGCGACTTTAACTTGCCTCTGAAGCTTTACCATTTTGAGCTTCCATCCAAAACTGAGACTCAACAAAGCTGTTTTACAGAATTCACACAGAGAGCTAGCTAGCAAACAAAACCATTAGAATCTCTGTTTGAAGCTGTACATGAACAAAAACATCTCAAAAAATACATAAAAGATTAATCAACACATTGATTTTAATATGGAAATGGAAGGATTTTACTAATAATATTAAGATAGATAGATAGATCGATACTGTTAGTTGTTTGGATGATTGATTACATTTGTGAAATCCATATTATGAGCTCCTCCTGATCATCAGATTATCAACCTCAAAATAACTTCCAAAACCCCTTAACTAAGAACTGAAATCAAATTAAATAAACCCTAAAACAAAATGAAAAACTAGGAAGAAACATCAAAAGACAGCAGCAGCAACAAACTTGAAAACCAAAAAGACCATACCACCTTCCATTTCCCCTTATCAGTACTACTCATCCAGATCAGAGATTCTTACTGCTGATAATTCCTTCTTCAGCTTGAGTTTTTTCATGAACAGTATAGCGGTAGCATCAGGAAGCCCTCCGTAATCCTTAACTATCTTGAGGAATTTTTGATTCATCTTAATACTAAACATCTTCATCCCATCTTTATGATGAAAACGAGCAGCCTTTTCCTTGTTTTCTTTAATAACAGCAATATGAATAACATCTTCTTCTGGTGCAACCGCAACTAGATCCCCAATTTTAAGCAAACTTATACTCAAAACAAGATGATCTTCATGTTCAACGACACTCCAGGCAGATGTTATCTTCATCAAGTTATCAGATGGATCCAGATAGTAATCTTCAGGGGTTCCATCTTCAATTGCTGAATCAAACAAACACACATAATCATGATGTTAAAGATTTATCACACCACAAAAATAAACAAAAAGAAAAATAGATTTTCAGAGTGTAAATTAGTATACCTGTTTTCTTGAAGAGGTGGATTTTTGAAGAGGAAGAAGAAGAAGAAGTCATTAGAAACCCTAAACTTTCTTCTTTCTCTTTTTGCTCTGCAGAGTCTGTGTGTGAGAGAGAGGAAATGAGACAATAAATAGCCTATCAAGTACTCTGTGTATGCAACACTATGATTTATCAAGTACTCCTCTTCTCATCGCTTGACACGCGTTTAGTTTTCGGAAGATTGTGCCGGTAAAAATCTACACCAACTAGATTGTAATTACTATTTACCCCAATCAATTGAACCCAGCAGGTTATTCAATGTGCTACTTGTACGATACTCTCTCGTGACTGCTACATGGAGTAGTTATATATGGGTGCAATTGATCTGGATTTAGAAGGTGAGGCAGGAATGTACATTTGGGGAATTCTTTTTTTATATGTGAGACAAAAATAACAAAATGCAAGAAAATACGGATTGATCTAGAAAACGAGAAGGCCTATGAACATGTTACGGTAGTACTACCATTTTATGAAGGATTTTTTTGTTCCTTAAGTTGGCTTTCAGCATCCAGAAATGTTCTACGCGAGGGTCTACATTGGTACTCCTCCCCAACAATTATGGTTTACTTGTTTACTTACATTGAGATTTGATGCATTTCTAGTGACATATTTTGAAGGTCCACTGATCGGCAACAATTTTTGTTTCTTCTTTTTTGTGTAAACATGTTAACCATTACCAAGGTATCTTTTTTTATTTCATCTTTAAATTTTTTTTTACTTGCTAATTTGAGAAGTAAACATTTGTAGATTCAAGAAACCGCAAACATTAACCTAAAAACTGAATAACTCGTGTTCAGTTCTTCTGAAAAAAGAGAAATGAAAATGAAAAACTCTCTAAAATTCTCGTCTCTCCTACAAATCTAACGTTGTGAAGACTTGTCAAGGATACATTAATTGGAACGAACCTAAATCAACTCTCTATTAGTTCAATGTTCACTAGAGTTCCATTACAAAAATCCTAGAATCTGTAGTTTCTTCTTCTTTTTTTTGTTTAATTACATGGATTCTTCAAAGAATAGGTTTCCAATTACGATCCTATAACACAAATTTGGAAATCAGTTGTCATTTTAGGTTTTGCAATACGTGTACAAGAGAACTTTAGCTATCACATTTGATTAATAATTAACCAAAAAATTGAACCTATCTTGACTGATCCTTGACATCGTTTGAGAATCTAGCTAATGTGTAGTTTTAGCTCATCGTAATAAAATACTTGTATATATCCACTACATTTAGCTAGGTAGGTGAACATCAAGATGTTTAGATTGGTGGCAGTCCATTTCATCCCTTATGCACTAAGCCCGGAATTACGTTTGAGCAACTGATGGATTTTTTCAAGACTCAAAATGCATTGGATAATTCGGTCAAATAAACACTAGGCTTTGGACAGGCTTTGAAGGTACAAGTGTGATGTAAGTTGTGATCAGTCAAGTAACATGGTTTTTACTTTTGGCTTTCAAAATTTTGAGATTGATAGAGTAACTTTAACTTGCCTCTTAAGTTTTACCATTTTGAGCTTTCATCTAAAACTGAGACTCAACAAAGCTGTTTTTTACAGAATTCACACAGAGAGCTAGGAAACAAAACCATCTCTGGGTTTTCTGCATCGTGGAGAATTCCTGTCTGTATTTTGGTATTTTCATAGACAGGACAACACCATTAGAAGTTCTGTTTGAAGCTGTACATATTTTCTTCAACAAGAACATCTCAAAAAAATACATAAAAAATGACATTTTAATATGGAATGGAAGGAATTTACTAATAATTATACTAAAGATAGATAGAATCATAGATACTAGTAGTTGTTTGGATGATCGATTACATTTGTGAAATCCATATTATGAGCTCCTGATTATCAACCTTTAAACAACTTCCAAATCCCCTACAAACTGGAATTAAATAAACCCTAAAACAAAATGAAGAACTAGAAAGAAAGTTCAAAAGACAGCAGCACCAACAAACTTAAAAACCAAAAGACTAGACAACCTTCCATTTCCCCTTATCACTAGTAATCCAGATCAGAGATTCTTCCTTATTCCTTCAACTTGAGTTTGTTAACGAACAGACTTACGTAACCATCAGGAGACACTCTGTAAGAAGCATCACTCATATAATCTAATTTGAGGAATTTTGGATTCATCTCAATGCTAAACTTCTTCATCCCATCCTGATGATCAAAACGAGCAGCCTTTTTCTTGTTTTCTACATCTACTTCAATATTAATATTTCTTTTGCCGCAAGGATAACTCGATCTCCAATGCCAAACAAATTGAAACTCAATTCAAGAACATCTTCGTGTTCAACGACGCTCCAATCAGATGCTATCTTCCATAAGTTATCAGATGGATTCAGATAGTAATCTTCAGGAGTTCCAGCTGCAATTGCTGAATCAAACAAGCACATAAGCATAATGTTAAGATTTATTACACCACAAAAATAAACAAAATAAAAATAGATTTTCAAAGTGTAAATTAGTAACCTGATTTCTTGAACATGTGGATTTCTGGAGAAGAAGCCATTACTACAGTGTAGAAATTAAGAAACCCTAAAAAAAAAAAAATCTGCTCTGCAGAGTGTGTGTGTGAGAGGAAATGAGACAAAAAAAAAAAAAAAAAAAAAAACACCGGTGGTCTTTATAGAGGAGGAATAGATTGATCCGGAGGAGGATATTCGGTGTATGTAGCACTAGGATTGATCGAGTACTCCTATTCTAGATTGATCCGGAGGAGGATATTCGGTGTATGTAGCACTAGGATTGATCGAGTACTCCTATTCTCATCACTCGACACGTTTAGCTTTAGGACACGATTGTAGAAGATCAACACCCACTACTATCTAAGCCAATCAATTGAACTCAGAGTTACCTAATGTTCTACGCTTATGCTGGTGGATCATTTTATTGGAAATAGGATAAAGTTACTTTTATGAGACTCACATGAAATTAACCATGGACTAGTTATATAGGGTGAAAGGTACAAAAATTTACCTCAAGGAAGAAAAAGTTATAATGGAACTGGATTTTGAAGATGAAATCATTAAGAAGAAATTACTGCACTGGTGTAGAAAACGAGAAGACCTATGGACATATGAGTACTAGCATAATATAGAGGCTCTTTTGTTCCTGAAATTGGCTTTCGTTGTCCAAAAATGTAATACACGAAGGTCTACATTGGTACTCCTCCCCAAATAGTGGTTGGTACTCCTCCCCAAATAGTGGAGCTGCATGTTGATACTGGAACCTCAATGTCATGGGTGAGGTATCCATGTAATGTACGTAAATATATAAACTTGTGTAATTCTTTTCATCGAAAGATATTTCCATCAGGAAAATTCTGCCTTACGCCAAGCTGAGTTGCCATGTGAAGAAAAACATGTAAATACATATCTCATCAATACCTAAAAAATCTCTTCAAACTCTTTTGTGCCTGCACCCGCATTTTACTGTGATGAGGAGTGCCACACGCAGCTCGACATAGGTACCTTCCTTAATTCAACGTGTAGCTCCATTGAAAAGATCTTGGTGCAGTACTCTGAACTGTGAAGGCCGCTATAGAAACACAAAAAAAAAGTCTTTAGGTAATGGTTGTACGGATTTTCAAGTAAAAGTTGGTGGTGAAGTAAGTAAGTAAATCATAACAGTCCAGTTCAAGTGTTGGACAAATGTACTTAACTCAAAATGAAATGAGCTTCGAAAACAAAATTACGGTCCATTCAATTAGGAACAGAAAAAAAAAATGGCCATAAATTTTGAATTGCTAGTAACAAATACAAATTAAATACTCCAAAGGCTGTCCAAATGATTGAGTGAGTGAGTCCACGGCAACATTGGCATTGGCTCCTCCAAATGTGACATCAATTTCCTTACACGTGAGATTTCTTGAACTCTTACGACTTGTATCTAAATCTGATCAAAAACCTAAAACAGTCGTTTCAAAATTCTTTGTTCTATTCGAAAAAGCCATTTGTGAAGGAAAAAGATGAATCCTACTACAAGAAATGAAGCTTTAACAGCCGTTTAACTTATCAGCGCAATCTTCCTAACGCTAAACGTGTCAAGTGATGAGAACCGAAGTACCTAACCAATTCTACTATTGCATACAAAGTAGAATTCTATTTGGCATGCCCTCTAATAAACTTTACGCTTTGGATTCGAAAGTACAAGTGTGAGCTGTAAGAATGATTTTTAGGGTTTCATCTTGCGTTTTGGTGTGACTTTAGCTTCTCTGTGAAGCATTACCATTTTGGGTTTTCATCCAAAACTGATCAGACCAACAAAGCTGATTTTGTACAGAGAGCTACGAAACAAAACCATCTCTAGAGTCTGTATTTTCATAGATAGGACAGCACCATTATAATTTCTGTTTGAATCTGTTCAAAATTCCTTTAAAAAAAAGATCTCAAAAAAATACATAAAAATGTGGAAATGGAAGGATTTTACTAATAATATAAATTAAAGATAGATAGATACTGTTATAGTTGTTTGGATGATTGATTACATTTATGAGCTCAACTTGATCATCAGACTATCAACCTCTAAACAACTTACAAAACCCCCTAACTAAAAACTGAAATTAAATAAACCCTAAAACAAAATGAAAAACTAGGAAGAAACATCAAAGGACAGCAGCAGCAACAAACTTGAAAACCAAAAGACTAGACCACCTTCCATTTACCCTTATCACTACTACTAATCCAGATCAGAGATTCTTACTGCTGATTCTTCAGCTTGAGTTTGAAAATCATGACCCTTATTACCAGCTTTGAGGGGTCCTCAGGAAGCACTTTGTAAGTAGTATCATCCTCAACATTTATCTTCTTGATGAATTTTGGATTCATCTTAATTCTAAAGACCTTCATTCCATCCTTGTGTTTAAAACGAGCAGCCTTTATCTTGTTTTCTAAAACAACAGCAATTTGAATTTCATATTCTTCTGCCTCTGGCCCAAACAAAACTAGATCTCCAATAGCAAACAAATCGACACTCAAAACAAAAAAATCTTCATGTTCAACGACACTCCAGGCAGATCTTATCTTCATCAAGTTATCAGATGGATCCAGATAGTAATTTTCAGGGGTTCCAGCTCCAATTGCTGAATCAAACAAACAAACAAACACATAAGCATAATGTTAAGATTTATTACACCACAAAAATAAACAAAACGAAGATAGATTTTCAGAGTGTAAATTAGTATACCTGATCTCTTGAAGAGGTGGATTTTTGGAGAAGAAGAAGCCATTAGAAACCCTAAACTTTCTTCTTTCTTTTTTTCGCTCTGCAGAGTGTGCGTGAGAGAGAGAGAGGAAATGAGACAATAAATTTATAGAGGAATAAAGACATGAGATATTTGTTGAGTTGGTGCCTGGTACTCTGTGTATGCAACACTATGATTTCTCAAGTACTCCTCTTCTCATCGCTTGACACGTTTAGTTTTAAGAAGACTGTGCCGGTAAAAATCTAACACCAAGTACAGTAATTACTATTTATCCCAATCAATTGAACCCAGCAATGTGCTACTTATGGTGTTATGGCGGTGGATCATTTTATTAGAAATTTACCTCAATGAGGTACAAATTTATATGAGTCTCTCTCTCGTGACTGCTACATGGAGTGGTTATATATGGGTGGAAGGTACAAATTTATCTCAATGAGGAAAATTTTGGAACTGGATTTAGAAGGTGAGGCAGGAATGTACATTTGGGGAATTCATGTGTATAATTTTCTTTTTATATGTGACACAAGAATAACAAAATGCAAGAACATACATTGGTACTCCTCCACAACAATTATGGTTTACCTAATGACATATTTTGATTTCGGTCCACTCCGCAACAATTTTTGTTTCTTCTTTTTTGTGTAAACATGCAATGTATACACACACGATCGAGAACATGTCAACCATTACTAAGGCATTGTTTCTTGTCTAGGATTTTGTAGTATTTATCTTTCATTTTTTTCTTTACAACCTGCTAATTTGAGAAAAGTTTGGAACAAGACGAAATTAAATTAAATTACGTTTTTAAGTTTGGACGTAACATGCATGAGCTGTCAATTGTGATCAGCATGATTTTAGGGTTTCAGAATTTTGAATCTGATTTGCCCAAACTGTGTTTTTCTGCCTTTGGTGTGACTTTAGCTTATCTCTGAAGTTTTACCATTTTAAGCTTTCATTAAAAATTGAGAGTAACAAAGCTGATTTTACAGAATACACTCATGAGAGTCTAGCTACAAAACAAAACCATCTCTGTTGTCTATATTAATATTGTGGAGAATCTCTGTAGTATTTTCATTGATAGGACAGCACCATTAGAATTTCTCTCTGGTTAAGGGAAACTAGTTCTCCGGTAACTTTAGTAAAACATCTACAGCTTAGTTTTACTAGATTTGTGTGCAAGAGTACTTAATCTTTTGAAGTCCCATTTGTATTTATATATTGATTGGGTGCATTCCATCCATGAATAAGCCTAGGTCTAGAATTACGTTTGAGCGACATGGTAACATATGCAATCCAAAATGAGTAGCACACTACCTAAAACGTGCTTTACCCTTTGGATATTTGGATAGGAACTGAAGGCGTACAACAGTGACTCGTCATTTGTGATCAGCCATTCAAAATTTTGAATCTGCATTACCCAAAACGTGTTATCCTGCTTTTGATGCAACCTTAGCTAGTCTCTGAGCCTTACCATTCTGAGCTTTCATCTAAAACTGATCAGGCCAACAAAGTTATCATATACACAAAAAGACCAGAAAACAAAACCTTGTCCAGTTTCTCTCTAAATTGTGGAGAATCTCTGTATGTATTTTGATATTTGCATAGACAGGACAGCACCATTAGATTCCCTGTTTGAAGCTGTACAAGTCCGCATAAATAAAGATAGATCAATACTATTAGTTGTTTGGATGATTGATGATTACATATTGAAATCCATATTCCTGATCATCAGATTATCAACCTCTAAACAACTTCCAAAACACCCTAACTAAAAACTGAAATTAATTATAAACCCTAAAACAAAATTAAAAACTAGAAAGAAAGAAACATCAAAAGACAGCAGCAGCAACAAACTTGAAAAACCAACAGAGTAGACCACCTTCCATTTCCCCTTATCAGTACTAATAATCCAGATCAGACATTCTTCCTGCTGATGATTACTTCTTGAGCTTGAGTTTGTTAATGATGAGCCTAGTGGTACGCTCAGAACGCACTCTGTTAGAAGCATCTTCGACCTTATAATAAACGTCGAGGAATTTTGGATTCATCTTAATGCTAAAGTTTGTCATTCCATCTTTGTGATGAAAACGAGCAGCCCCTTCCTTGTTTTCTAAAGCAACAACAATTTGAATAACATTTTCTCCTGGGTCTGCCCCAAAGAGAACTAGATGCCCAATGCTAAGACAATCGACACTCAATTCAAGAAAATCTTCATGTTCAACGACTCTCCAATCAGATGTTATCTTCATCAAGTTATCAGATGGATCCAGATAGTAATCTTCAGGGGTTCCAGCTTTGATTGCTGAATCAAACAAACACACATAAGCATAATGTTAAAACTTATTATTACACCACAAAAACAAACAAAACAAAAATAGATTTTCAGAGTGTAAATTAGTATACCTGATTTCTTGAAGAGGTGGATTTTTGAAGATGAAGAAGCCATTAATGACAGTGTAGGAATTAAGAAACCCTAAACTTTGCTTTTGTGCTCTGCAGAGTGTGTGTTTGTGTGGAAATGAGACAACAAAAGACCGGTTCTTTTTATAGAGAGGGAGGAATAGATTGATTCTGTGGAGGACACTATGATAGATCGTGTACTCCTATTCTCATCACTCGACACGTTTAGCTTTAGGGCACGATTGTATAAGATCAACACCCACTACAGTATTTACTACAGAGACACAGAAAGAAATGAGCTTCGAAAACAAACATATGGTCCATCCAATTAGCAAAAAAATAAAAAAAAAATAAAAAAAATAAAAAAAAGGGGCCATAGATTTTGAATTACTAGTAACAAATACAAATGCAATTCTCCAAACTTTAGCTCATGATCGAGTCCAGGGCAACATTGGCTCCTCCAAAATGTGACATCAATTTCCTTACAAGTGACATTTTTGATACCAGTATTTTTTTTAACTTTTACGGCTTTTATCAAAATTTTATCAAGAAAATAAAACAACTCAAACACTCGTTCCAATTTTTTTTCTTTTGAAATAGCCGTTTGTGATGAAAAAAGATAAATTCTACCGGAAATTAAGCTTTAGCCGATGACAATTTGTAGCCTATTTCCAACAAACAATTATCCAATACCACAATGAACCCTTGTTAGTCTAAACAGATTTAGCTGATTGGCTTAGCTAGTAGATGCCGTAGTAGGAGTTGATCTTATCAGCAACATTCTTCCTAAAGTTAAACGTGTCAACTGATAAGAACCGAAGTACCTAACCAATTCTACTATTACATACACAGAGTAGACTATCCAAAATATTCCACAACAGTGCTAAATTAGCACTGCTAATCAACTCATCACCTCCTCTATACACTGACTTATGTTGTCAGTAGTCATTTCCTCACTAGCACAAAACCTACAGAGAAAAGAAAGTCCAGAGCATCTTCTTAAGTAATGGCTTCTTCAAAAATCCACCTCTTTAAGAAATTAGGTATATCAATTCTTAGACTTTAATTCTTTGAAATCCTTTATTTTTTCTGTGTTTATTTGTTGGTTTTGAAATTTTTATATGGATTTTTTGTTTATTCCTATGCAGCAATAGCAGCTGGAAGGCCTAATAACTATTATTTGAACCCATCTGAGAATCTATGGAAGATAGCATCGAAGTGGAGTGTGGTTGAACATGAAAATGTTATTGATTTGACAATTCATATGCGTCGTTTAGGGGATCCAATTGCTGTTACGGTAAAAGAAAAGTTTATTAACATCAATTTAGGAAAAGATGTATACAAGATGCCTGCTGGTTATGCTGATGAGAATGGGATGGAGAATTTCAGTATTGAATTGAATCCGAACTTCCTTAAGTTGGGAATTAAGGCTGAAAATTGTAAAGATTGGGCGATTTCAAGGATGTATATCTCTAAACTCAGTGCTGAAGAAATCAAGAAAAGGATGCATGTTTCTAAACTCACACCTGAAGAAATCAAGAATAACACCGGAAGGATGCATGTTTGCAAACCCAAAGCTGAAGAAACTAAGGAGTTCTATATTTCAACGTTTAATATTATGTCTTAACTCAATCCTGATGAAGAAATGAAGAACAGAATATTTAGTGGTAAAGAAGATGGAACGTGGAGGTGTTTTTATGTTAGTTTGCTGCTGCTGTCTTTTGAAATTTCTTTCTAGATTTTGTTTTAGGTCCAGTTTGAATGACTTTTGTAATTTCTTATTAGGGGCTTTTGAAAGTTGTTTAAAGATTGATATTCTGATCATCAGGAGGTTATTATATGGATCACAAAATGTAATCATCAATCTACATCAAACAGCTAAGAATATCTATTTATCTTTAATAGTATGTTGAGCAAAATCCTTCCATTTCCATATTAAAATGTCTTGATTTAATATTTTTAATGAATTTGTTGATATGTTTTTGTTCAAGAAAATATGTTGAGCTTCACAAAGAAATTTTAATGGTGTTGTCCTGTCTATCAGGGACGGTATTAGGGGTGGCTTACCCAGGCTGAAGCCCACCCCTAAATTTCTAAAAAGATATTTTATTAGTGTAATTTTTAACATTCGTAAAATTTAGCCCAGGTGTAAATTTTAATTAGCCCATTAATTGTTAAGATATGATTCTGCGTGGAAGAAATCAGAAGATTTTGGAACCCTGTCCCGCATGGATTAATTTTTGAATAACATCTCAACCGTTCAAAAGCTATAGGGAAAAACAAGTATTCACGATGTTTCTTAAAATCAGGTATTGAATGGGCTCACCTGTTACGTGTCAGTTTGATAAAATAAAACTGTGTGTCAAATGGGGGTGTCTTGTCCTTAACTAAGCAAGCGTTTGTCCACCTTTAAAAAAAGAAAAAAAAGCAAGTGTTTGTCCAAAATTTCATTTTTTTCTATGAAGTGACTACAATTTTATGTATATCTATGTATAATCTAAAAATGCAGTGTATTCATGAGACAAAAATACAATATGTCATGACTATTATGCGTATATGTACAAACTCCAAATATTTTGCATCCCTATAAAAACCTTTAAAACTAGAAAAAAATTGGGCGGCCTTCGGCCGCTAAATAAATCAATTATTATTATTTTCGATACGCAAATTATTCCTCCTAATATTAGTTACAAGGTGAAAAAATTTGATTCAAAGCTTTATGCTCCAAGGAAAAGAGATCGTGTGGCATACCCATACTCGGCTTTAAGTATATTACTTGATTTGTCATTCTTGCAGTTGAGACAAATTAAGTTGAGAGTTCGAGAAAAAAAAAATTAGCCCACCCAAACATAAATTCCTGGATCCGTCGCTGTTGTCTATGGAAAACTGCTTCACCACAATGCAGAGGTCAGAGAAGATTTTTGTTTTGTATTCCAGAAATTATGTTTTCCCTCTGAAAACGGCAAAATTTAAGAGGCAAACTAAGTCACACCAAAAGCAAAATAACATAGATTGGGTTATCAAATTCAAATTTTGAAAAATCCTAAAAATCATGACTTATCACAAATGACAACTCAATATTGTACCTTCAACCCTATCCCAAGTTTAAAATCCACTCAGAATACATGCAATTAGGTTGCTAGGTTGTACTCACAATACTGGATGGCATGATACGTCCAAATCCGAATTGAGTTTTCAAAAAAATGCACCAGTTGTTTAAACGTAGTTTAGTCTTGATGTTCCCTCTGTATGAACCGTGGGAGAAAAACTAAAGCAAAACCCCCTCTCACGGATTTTTTTTTTTTGATTTTTATTTATTAGTGGATCCCAATGGGGCCCTCCCCTCGGGAGACGTGCAGGGATGGATTTGTGAAATGCGGTTTTCTTTTGTGGTTTTTCTCTTGGTTCATTGAGAGTTTTTGTTTTTTAAAAGAAGTTAAGGATAGGCTAATTATTAAACAATTGCAATAACCATATGATCCTCACTACTCACTTAGATTCTGCATGGTTAAACGTCAATTTACATACAATAAGTACTGGAGCTTTGCATGATTAAGTAAGTATTCATTTCCAAATAGAACTGGAATGAGTCTTGATAGTCCATCAGTTGCTTAAGTCGTAATTGCAGTCTTAGTGCATGGGGTGCAATGGTGACCAATTAATCTAATCATTTTAATGTTTCACCTACCTAGCTAATTGCAGCTCTACATAGTTAGCCTTCCCCAGCGACGGATCCAGGATTCTATGTTCGGGTGGGCTAAATTTTTTTTCTTCCACCAATACTCTATTTTGATTTTTTTTCAATTGCAATAATCATAAATGCATTGTAATATAGGACATGTTGCCTATCAGGCTTCAACTCGTGAATTCTTCCCGCCATTCTCTGAGGTGGTTGCGGTTTAATTATTATACAACCTATTTTGTCCTTCTGGAATATTGCTTCGCCCCGGGGCCTTTTTCCATATATGTGTTTGAGGAGGGAGAAAAACGAAAAGCTAACCAACTAAGAGGTGTGTACATAGTGAACTGTTGTTGGCAATTTTGAAATCTGGATGGCTAATTAATAGACTTGAGAAAGTAGGGTTCGTTACTCTTCACACCCTTTGGTAGTTAAATAATATAGATGACTAATTAAATAGACTTGACGTTTCTCATAAGTAATACACAACAAAGAATGTATACGCTTGACATTTCTTAATTAAAAAAAAAACGTACTTTCAGGGAGACCGGATACTAATCTTGGCTAGGTGTCAATATTTGATGTGCACACACCTGAATATCCCATGTGAGACCGACCACTGAGCCAATAATATGCGGACACGCACTCTACTCTCTGACCGTATAGCGGTGTTTAGAGAGTGAAAGCATTTAGTTCCGCTAGACACATGTCTTGTATTGGTAGTGGTCTTTGGTGTTGGTGGCGAAGCGGTGAGTGTTGTTGGTGGCGATGGATAAATGGTGTTGCTGGTTTTGATTCGTATAGGCAAATGAAACGCGGAGATAGTAAAAATAAATTGAATATTGTTTGGGGTTCCTCTGAATCAATTTAAAGATGAATCGGAATTTGAAATTGTTAAAGGTTTCTCATAATCAATTCAATAACTCTCTCATTCAATCAATTTATCTCTGTTAGGTTATTAAGATGATTTTAATGGTGTAAGTAATAGAGAAGAGATTGGGGTTTGGCTCGATTTGTCTCTCTGTCTTAGATAGAAGAAACTGAGAATACATATTACCCTTCGTTTGTTCAAAATCTACAAAATCCGTGAGCACCTATTCAATAGAGATGAAAACACGAAGGGGTGTTTTGGTCAGAAAAAAACGACCGCCAAGAACTTTGTCACTAACACCAAACAAATCATATTATAGATGGGCTAATTCAAAAATTATATCTGGGCTAGTTTGGCAAATGTTTGAGAATTACATGGACAAATCAGCTTTTTAGAAATTTTGGGGTGGGCTTCAGCCTAGGTTAGCCACCCCCTAATACCGTCCCTGGTCTTCCCTAATTCAACGTGCAGCTCCATTGACGAATACCGGGGAAGACCTTTGCGTATTAATCCTCTCCTCTGAACGGTGTAAGCCATTAAGTTTTCCCTACCTCTCATCTTTTCCAAATTTTTCTTGCTTGAGGTAAATTTATATCTTAATATTTCACCCATAAACTCAGTGTAACGGTCAAGAGGGTTAAGTTCACATAAGTCTCAAAAAAGTAGCTTTGGCCAATGACTGGCATAAGCGTTTTCCCAACAAAATCATCCACACTATAATTCACACATAGGTAACACTCTAGTAAATACTGTAGATTTAAACGTGTCAAGTGATGGGAACCGGAGCAATCAACTAATCGAACTGTTACATACACTGAAAATTAACGCATGATATTCTAATTTATTGCCACTACAATCATCTCAACTAGTATCTCCTGCCTCCCTATATATAAATACACACTACAGAGTAGCGACTAAAATCAAAGTTTAGGGTTTCTTAATTTTTACACTATAATGACTGCTTCTTCTTCAAAAATCCACCTCTTCAAGAAATCAGGTATACTTTCAGACTCTGAAATCTATTGAATTTTTTCTTAAATTTCTTTCTCATTTGTTGATCTGTGGTATTTATAAGTTTATAACATGGATTTTGTTTTTTAAGTGTTGTTGATTCAACAATAGAAGCTGGAACTCCTGAGTTGTATTATCTGAATCCATCGGATAACTTATGGAAGGTAGCATCCAAGTGGAGGGTCGTTGAACATGAAGATCTTCTTGTTTTGACAATTGATTATCATGGCTTAGGGTTAGGGGATCTAGTTATGACCAGGTTTGAAGGCAAGTTTATAAATATCGAAGTACGAAAAGAAATAGCTGCTCATTTTGATGATAAGGATGGGACGAAGATGAACCCTAACTTCCTTAAGTTAGAAGTTGACCTTGATCCTACCATCAGACTGTCAGCCAGTATTTAAAGGATATTCATTACCAAACTCAGTGCTGAAGAAATCAAGAATTATGCTGAAAGGAAGAATGATGCTAAAACCAAAGCTGAAGAAGAAGACAATGTTGTGCCAAAGCCTGCAGAAGCGTTAGGTTTGCACTAATACGAGGTATCTCAATATCGCCAAGAACACAATCACACACACAAGAAGAACAATTATTTAACAGGTTGAATCCTCGGGAAGGAATAAGCAATTTTATATATCACTGTATAGGTTGGAATATACAAAGCCTAAGCAGAGAAGAAGAGAACTTTTACTTAGTTCTGGTGTGTTTTCTCTAGTTCTCTCTATGGGATGAACACATTCCTTAATAAGGATTACTTTCCTACAAGTATAGGGTTTCCTAACTTAACTCTAAGAGACAAACCTCTTAAGTTGCTATACTTAGGACACTAGTAATTGGTTTCCCAAACCAACTAGATTTCCAAATCTAGTCCTTGAACATCCTCCCAACAATTCTCCACCTCGGATCATGCATTCATGCATGAGACGATCAATAGATAAAATCACCTCCATCTTCCAACGTCGATTGAACCATCACTGGCTGCCTACGTATCCTCAATAGGAATCAAACCCGATCGTATTTCTCTCAAATGGTCTTGCTAGAAGACCTCCACCAGTTTCCTAAGAACCTCTACCCAAAAGGGCTTTTCACCAAACCGGAAGGATGTGGATCAATTTCGAACAATGTCGAAACTTTATCCCAGATACTACTTTAGTCAACATATCAGCTGGATTGTCTTTAGTATCGATCTTCACAAGTAGAATGTCTTCTTCTTCAAGAATTTCTCTCACAAAGTGAAATCGTACGTCTATATGTTTGGTTCTAGCATGATGCACTTGATTCTTCGCCAAATAAATTTCACTCAAACTATCAAAATGCACAGGAAGTTGGTCTTTCACAACTCCTAAGTCATCTAGCAAACCTTGTAACCATATAGCCTCCTTAAATGCCTCAGTCACTGCCATATACTCCGCCTCCGTAGTTGAAAATGCCACAGTAGACTGCAAGATTGATCTCCAACTTACTTGTGCCCCTTCTACAGTAAATACATACCATGTAGTTGAACGTCTTTTGTCCAAATCACCAGCATAGTCAGAATCCACATACCCAACACACAATTGATTGTTACTTCTATCCTTTACAAACTCCAAGGAAACATCAACCGTACCGTAAAGATACCTCAAAATCCATTTCAGAGCTTGCCAATGTTCCTTACTAGGACAATGCATATAACGGCTGACCATACTAACAACATGTGAAATGTCCGGCCTTGTACATACCATCGTATACATCAAGCTACCAACAGCCTCAGCATATGGGACTTGGGACATATACTTTCGCTCTTCTTCAGTAGTGGGAGACATATGTGCATTCAACTTAAAATGAGCAACAAGGGAAGTACTTACAGATTTAGTTCCTTCGTAGACACATAACTTCTGTAACATTTTCTTCAAATATGCCTTTTGAGACAAACAAACCTTACCCTTTTCTCTGTTATGTTGAATCTCCATACCAAGAATCTTCTTAGCTTCTCCCAGATCTTTCATCTCAAACTCAGATGACAACTTCTGCTTCAAATTATCAAACTCTTTCTTTTTATTCGATGTTATCAACATATCATCGACATACAAGAGCAAATATATGAAATACCCATCACGTAGCTTCTTAAAGTATACACAATGGTCATAGTGACTTCTTGTGTATGTTTGGCCTATCATAAACTGGTCAAATCGCTTGTACCATTGTCTTGAGACTTTGCTTCACCGTCTAACGATCTCTTCACTTTACATACACAATCTTCTTTTCCAAAGAACCTTAAACCCACTCGGCTGAGTCATATAGATCTCCTCTTCTAAATCACCATGTAAGAATGATGTCTTAACATCTTGCTGAACTAGGTCTAAATCATATTGTGCTACCAAAGCCAACAAAATACGGATTGATGAGTGTTTTACCACCGGAGAGAACACCTCATTGTAGTCAATCCCTTCTCTTTGGGCATAACCTTTTGCAACTAACCTTGCCTTGTAGCGTACTTGATTCATCGAAGATCCTTCTTTCTTAGCATATACCCACTTGCACCCTATGGCCTTCTTACCGTTCGGATGCTTCATAAGAATCCATGTGCCGTTTTTGTAAAGAGACTCCATCTCGTCCTTCATTGCACCTTCCTATTCTTTACACTCTGCACTATGTACAACTTCTAAATAGGAAGTAGGAGTACCATCTTCAACAACTGGTAATGCATAAACAATGTAATCATTCATCCAACCAGGCTTCCCGGTTGATCTTCTCATTTTTTGGTTGCTATGGTCTCCCTGACCGTAGCTTCGTATCTTCTACCGACTCTTGTTCCTCTTCCTCAACAAGTGTCACTATCATTTTGAACTTTAGTAGTTACCTCTCTTGCAGACCAATGTCTTCTAGTATTCTCGAATGATACAAACTTAACTGGAATTGGTGGAATTGCATCAATCTCCACCTACTGCAAAGGCTCATTAGTACTGGTGCTTTTGTTCTCCACCTGTCGAGAACCCCAAGACTTTACCATAGACATCTCATCAAATGTGACATCTCTACTCATGACTATCTTCTTCTCAACTGGATTCCAAATCTTGAACCCTTTTACTCCACTTTTCATACCCACAAAGATTCCTTTCACAGCACGGCTATCAAGCTTGTTTTCACTAACATGATACCACACAGGACAACCAAAGATATGAATTGAGTCATAATCATAAGTTGGTTTACCAAACCACTTCTCCATAGGAGTTTTACCTTCTAATGCAAACATGACAACCTATTAATGAGGAAGCACGCATACGTAACTGCCTTAGCCCAAAACGCCTTACCTAATCCAGCATTAGATAACATACATCTTACCTTCTACAGCAAAGTACGATTCATGCGTTCAGCTACCCCATTATGTTGCGGTGTCTTCTTAACTGTGAAGTGCCTCTTTATCCCCTCATCCTGACATACTTGCAAGAACGGATCACTCTTGTACTCTCCACCATTGTCCGAACGTAGTACTTTGATCTTTCTGCCAGTTTGAGTCTTAGTTGCCTTTTTCCACCTCACAAAGATTTCTAGGACTTCATCCTCATGCCTCATGGTGTAGACCCATGCGCGCCTAGAAAAATCATCAATGAACGACACAAACCAATGTTTCCCTCCCAATGATGCATTCTTGGAAAGACCCCAAACATCTGAGTGAACATAGTCAAGAACTCCACTAGTATTGTGGATAGCTGTGCCAAAGCTTATTCTTGTTTTCTTGCCCTTAACACAATGTTCACAAAATGCTAACTTGCAGGCAATAGCACCTTTCAACAAGTCTTGTTGAATCAACCTATACAACGACTTCTCACCTGGATGTGCAAGTCTCATGTGCCATAGATTTGTCTTCTCGGTAGCAGCACTCTCGATGTGTTCAGAAATAGACACATCCCCTGTTGTTGTACTCCCAATCAAGTAGTACAAGTTATGATGACTTGTGCCCTTCATGATTACCATAGATCCAGATATTACCTTTAGAACACCATTTTCAGCGATTATCTTATAGCCCTTAGCTTCTAAAGTTCCGAGTGAAATCAAATTCTTCTTTATGGCAGGTAAAAATCTTACCTCCTTCAGATCTCTAACCATACCATCATGCATCTTGATACGAACACTACCAATCCCAAGCACCCTGCAGGTATGATTGTTTCCCATACGTACCTCTCCATAAAGCTCTTCAAAACTTGAGAACCAGTCCCGATATGGACATATATGATATGTTGCTCCAGTATCTAATACCCATGTACCATCTGTAATAGCACAAGCTAATGGTGTCACAGTTAGCGAGAAATCAGAAGCATCATCTGATTCTTCATTACCTTTTGCAATGTTCACCTCGGTTTTGTTGTTATCTCATTCTCTTTCCCTACGCTTAGGACAATCCTTAGCCCAATGACCAAAGTGATGACACCAAGCACACTCATCTTTCTGCAGTCACATTCTACTCTTAAAACGTCCTCTACCTTTCCCATAACCACCAGTCTTCTTTCTCCTGTCTATTGAACGACCTCTTGCAAGAAGCAAGTCATTGTTAGCTTCACTTGCAAGGTCTTCACGATCCATCTTCCTGAACTCCTCACTACGCAATGCTGTAGTGACCTCTGCGTATGTAATCTTGTCATTGCCGTGCATTAATGCTTTAATCACGGGTTCATACTTTTCAGGAAGAGAGTTTATCAGACACAAAGCTTGTTCCTCGTCGTCGATCTTCTCATCGTAGTTAACCAACTCAGCAAGAAGTTTATTATATGAATCTAGGTGCTCGGTTAGGGTTGCACCTTTCTTCATGTTATAGCGATACAAATTCCTTTTAAGATGTATCCTATTGGCCACTTTCTTCACAAGGTATTCCTTCTCTAGCTTTTCCCAGAGATCCTTAGCCGAAGTCTCGTGCTGATAATTAACTCTTACTGCAGTTGCTAAACACCCTCGTATCGAAGCAAGACATAATTTATTCATCTTGTTCCACTGTTTTTCAGACATCTCCACTGGCTGACCTTCTAGAGCTTCTTCTAGGTCAAGATGAACAAGAGAATCCATTACGTCTGTTCTCCATAAACCAAAGTTATTGGTTCCAGTAAACTTTTCTACCTTGAGTTGTGATCTATGTGAATGAAGTATTTCTTCTTTTATTTCTTTATCTTTATTACTTGTGGATATCGATGGTTCTATCGGCTCATCCGGATTAACCATTGTAAACAAATATAGATAAAAAACAGAACCTTTGAGATTAGTATTAATTACCTCAAGCAATCTTCAGAAAAATACTTTCACTTCAACTTCAATCTGAGTACCCGTATCCAAGAGAGTCTCCTTGCTCTGATACCAATTGTTGCGCCAAAGCCTGCGGAAGCGTTAGGTTTGCACTACTACGAGGTATCTCAATATCGCCAAGAACACCATCACACACACAAGAAGAACAAGATTTAACGAGGTTGAATCCTCGGGAAGGAATAAGCAATTTTATATATCACCGTATAGGTTGGAATATACAAAGCCTAAGCAGAGAAGAAGAAAACTTTTACTTAGTTCTGGTGTGTTTTCTCTAGTTCTCTCTAAGGCTATTTATACAAATCAATATGGATGGACACATTCCCTAATAAGGATTACTTTCCTACAAGTATAGGGTTTCCTAACTTAACTCTAAGAGACAAACCTCTTAAGTTGCTATACTAAGGACACTAGTAATTGGTTTCCCAAACCAACTAGATTTCCTAATCTAGTCCTTGAACATCCTCCCAACATACAAGGGGTCCCTATACTGTAGAGATCTATGTTTCTCGACTCCCCTGAAGAATTAAAGAAGAAGTTAATGGTAAGGGAAATGGAAGGTGGTTTTTGAAGTTTGTTGCTGCTGCTTTCTTTCGTTGTTTCTTCCTAGCTAGTTTTTCATTTTGTTTTAAGGTTTATTTAGTTTCAGTATGTACGGGTTTTGTAAGTTGTTTAGAGGTTGATAATCTGATGATCAGGAAGAGCTCATAATATGGATTTCAATATGTAATCATCAATCATCCAAACAACTAACAGTATCTATCTATCTTTATATTATTAGTAAAATCCTTCCATTTCTTATACATTAGTTTAATTTTTTATTTGATATGATTTTGATAAAGAAAATTTGTCTTGATTCAATTTTCTTAATGAATTTATTAATATGTTTTTGTTCCAAGAAAAATGTTGAGCTTGAAACAGAAATTTTAATGGTGCTAACTGTCCTATCTATGAAAATAGATACACAGAGAAGGTTTTGTTTTGTAGCTAGTCTCCCATGTGTGTATTCTGTAAAAACAGCTTTATTACCCTCAATTTTGGATGAAAGCTCAAAATGGTAAAGCTTCATGGATAAGCTAAAGTCACACCAAAAGAAGAATAACACATTTTGGGTAATCAGATTCAAATTTTAAAACCCTAAAAATCATATTACTTGACTCATCACAATGACAACTCACTCTTTTCAATTCTAATCCATCCAAAGGGTAAAAAAAAATCTCCAAGTTGGTCAAACGTAATTCTAGCTAGGCTTAGTGCATGGAATGCAATATACACAAACATCTTGATGTTTAAGGATAACTATTTCATGTCTTCATTTAGATAAGATTATGCATGATCAAACGTTAATATAATTATAAGCGGAGTTTCACTTAATTGCACACTTATAGCTACATAGTTGATTACCATCCATGATCCGAGCATCTTGAACTAGTCATCGACAGCCACCAAACAAGATATATACACACCATACTATCAGACCGCAACCAACTACACCACACATTATCTATCATCACCGTTCAAGGTGGTCGAGGTAGTGAGTCTCACTTATGTTCCTAAGTATGGCTTCTTGAAAAGTTCTACAAACATGTTTTTTTTTTTCTTTTTCTTTGCTGATAAACCTTAATTTTACTAAATACATAAAATCGTATAGGACTGACCATGGGAAATGGAAAGTGACAAGAAAGCTGTCTTGCTTCATTCGAAGTCAAGAAACAGAATATCTATGCTAAGAGTGTCTGATCTAGATCTCTCCACTAGATTGTATTGCCTCGTTTTTCTTTTCATTTTTTTTTTGATGAATTTGATAACATAATTTATACTATTTCAAGGACAAGATATGGTATGTGTCTCCAGAATAGCATTGGTCATTTATATTGACATAGTAAATTGCATGCCTTCCCGCGAAGTGAAGTTGGTGGTGAAGCAAGTAAAGTTGGTCGTGAAGCAAGTAAAGTGAAGTTGGTGGTGAAGCAAGTAAATTTTGTTTTGTACATCAAAAATTATGTTTTCCCTCTGAAAATGGCAAAGCTAAAGAGGCAAACTAAGTCACACCAAAAGCAAAATAACACAGATTGGGTAATCAAATTCAAAATTTTGAATACCCCCCAAAAATTCATGTTACTTTGACTCATGAAAAATGACATCCCACTATTGTACCTTGAACCTTATCCCAAGTTTAAAATCCACTCAGAATGCATGCATAGTGCCAGGTCTTGTACTCACAATACTGGATGGCATGTTACGTCTAAATCCAAACCAGTTGTTTAAACGTAGTTTAGTCTTGATGTAGTTACACAAAATTGGTCAAAAAGACCAAAATCAACAATTCCTGGGTGAAAAAGACATTTAGGTTTTGATACTGTTTAAATAGCCAAAAATTAAAAAAATACTGTTTAAATGGACAAAAATTTAAAAATAGGCAGGATGTAACCAGTTTCATCCTGTCCATTTTCAAATATTTTTTCTTATTTTTATTTTACACGATGCATCCGGTTTCATCCTTGCTATTTTTTAAGTATAAGCCAGGATGAATCCAGTTTCATCCTTGCTATTTTTTTTTTTTGGCTATTTCACTCGTACTTTTTTTTACTTGTCCATTTGAACCGTGTTTTAAATTTTTTTGGACAAATGACCCATTTTCTCGTGTAGTTACCTAGCTAGCTAGCTAACTCACTATATTAGTTTTTTCTCATTTTTTTAAAGAAGTCAAAGCTCAGTCAAAATAGGTTAATTACTAAACAATAACCATATGATACACTGCTCACTTTAAATTCTGCATGGTTAACGTCAATAATTTACATGCAATAAGTACCGGAGCTTTGCATGATTAAGTATTCATTTCCAAATAGAACTGGAATGAGTCTTGAAAGTCCATCAGTTGCTTAAGTCGTAATTGCAGTCTTAGTGCATGGGGTGCAATGTTGACCAATCTAATAATCATCTTGATGTTTCACCTAGCTGGCTAGCTAGCTAGCTAATTGCAGCTCTACATAGTTAGTCTTCCCTAATTCAACGTGCAGCTCCATTGACGAGTACCGGGGCAGACCTTTGCGTAATACTCCTTTGTACGGTGAAAGCCGACTATAAAGACAAATTAAAAGATAATGGTGGTGCTCGGGTCCCAGCATGCCTCTCATCTTTTCCAATTTTTTCTTCCTTGAGGTAAATTTGTATATATCTTAATATTTCACCCATAAACTCACTGTAACGGTCAAGAGGGTGAAGTTCACATAAGTTTAGAAAAAGTAGCGCATTTTCCCAACAAAAATGATCCATGCACACTGTAATTCACACATAGGTAACACTCTAGTAAATACTGTATATTTAAACGTGTCAAGTGATGGGAATCGGAGCACTCAACTAATACTACTGTTAAATACACTGAAAATATACGCAGGATATTCTCCCCCAACTCAAACAACGCTGAAACTGTAATTTATTGCCACTACAATCATCTCAACTAGTATTTCCTGCCGCCCTATAAATACACACTACAGAGGAGCTCATAATATGAATTTCACAAATGTAATCAATCATCAATCTGTATCATCACAAACAGTTAACAGTTAATTATGAGTAAAATCCCTTCATTTCTTATACTACTCTAGTTTAATTTTTTATTAGTTTTTTGATCTCATTTTTTGGTTAAAGAAAATAAATATGTGTTACGTTTTTGTTCAAGAAAAATGTTGAGCTTGAAACAGAAATTTTAATGGTGCTAGCTAGCTGTCCTATCTATGAAAATAGATACACAGAGAAGGTTTTGTTTTCTAGCTAGTCTCCCATGTGTCTATTCTGTAAAATCAGCTTTGTTACCCTTAATTTTGGATGAAAGCTCAAAACGGTAAATTCAGGGATAAGCTAAAGTCACACCAGAAGCAGAATAACACAGTTTGGGCAAATCAGTTTCAAAATTTTGAAACCCTAAAAATTATTTTACTTGACTCATCACAATAACTCACTCTTTCAATTCCTATCCATGCATCCAATGCGCATGCCAGTCAGACAGTCTTGTACTCTCATTTTGGATTGCATGTTACTTCCAAATCCAACTGCATATTGAGTCTTCAAAAAAATCACCCAGTTGGTCAAACGTAATTAATTTTATGGCTCATGATTTAGTCCACGGCAGCATTGGCTCCGCCAAGATGTGACATAAATTTCCTTACACGTGATTGATTTTAAACTTTGATGACTTGTATATCAAAATATGAATAAAATCGAAAAAAAATCTCGTATCAATTACAGAATTTCTAAGAATGCCATTTGTGAAGAAAATGCTAAATACTTGAAATTAAGCTTTAGCCGATGACTGTCTTTAGCCAAGCTCAATGTACCACATCACAATTGGAAAATGCATTAGCTGGAGGTCAAATGATTGGCTTGGCTAGTCGGGCGTCGTTGATCTTATATATGAGCATAATCTTCCTAAAAGCTAAACATGTCAAGTGATAAGAACCGAAGTACCTAATCAATTCTACTTTCACATAAATAGAGTAGAATCTCCACTACTATCAGCAGCTCCATTAAATACATACATACACCGACCTGTTGTCTTATTACCTCACTCACTGAGAAAATCTAGTTTAGAGCTTCTTCATAATTTCTACACTGATACTAATGGCTTCTTCAAAAATCCACCTCTTCAAGAAATTGGGTATGTTCTTAGACTTTGAAATCTGTTTTTCTTGTACTTTTCTTTTTTTACTTTCGGTTTTGAAAGTTTACTATGGATTTTTTCTATGCTTATGCAGCAATAGCAGCTGGAAGCCCTAATAACTATTATCTGAACCCATCTGAGAATCTATGGAAGATAGCATCAAAGTGGAGTGTCGTTGAATATCAAGATGTTCTTAATTTGACAGTTCATATGCATGGTTTTGGGAGTCCATGTTACATCTGTGTAAAAGAAAAGTTTATTAATATCAATGTAGGGAAAGATTCATACATGAAGCCTGCTAGTTATGCTGATAAGGATGGGATGAACAATTTCAGTATTGAAATGAATCCTCGCTTCCTCAACTTAAGAATTAAGGGTGATGATATCAAAGGTTGGGAAGGTATTTCAAGGTTGTATATCACCAAGCTCAATGATGAAGAAATCAAGAATTATGCTGAAAAGATGCATGTTTCGAAACTCACACCTGAAGAAATCAAGAATAATGCTGAGAGGAAGAATGATCCTAAACCCAAAGCTGAAGAAAACAAGGGGCCCTATACTCTAACGATCGATATTTCTCGACTCAAATGAAGAGTTAAAGAAGAACTTGACGTTGTCTGAGTTTTGGGTTAGTAGTGGGTAAGGGAAATGGAAGGTGGTCTAGTCTTTGGTTTTTAAGTTTGCTGCTGTCTTTTGAACTTTCTTTCTAGATTTTCCTTCTTTTCTAGGGTTTATTTATTTGTGTCTTTTATGATTTTGGTTTTTAGATAGCAGGGGATTTTGAAAAAGTTGTTTGAAGATTGATTGATTTTCTGATCATCAGGAGATTATTATATGGATCACAAAATGTAATCATCAATCTACATCAAACAACTAATGATATCTATTTATCTTTAATATATTGAGTAAAATGCTTCCATTTCCACATTAAAAATCTCTTAATCCAAACTTTTATGAATTAGTTGAAGAAAATACGTGTAGCTTCAAACAGAAATTTTTATGTTGTGAAACAAATTTGTACAGAGATTCTCCACAAACGAAGAGATCACAGAGATTTTTGTTTTGTAGTCTCTGCATATTCTGTATATTCAGCTTTGCTGCTGCCCTCAATTTAATGGCAAAGGTTAAGAGAAAGCTAAGGTCACACATAAAGCAAAACAGCACAGATTGCAAAATTTCAAACTCTAGACATCACGTTACTTACTGATCTCAGCTCAGTATTGTACCTTTCAAATCCTATCAAAAGCATAAATTTATACGAGTGAATCATCCGTTTGGAGTGCATGCCAAATTGGCAATTTGGTAGGAGGGACCGGGTCTTGTAATCATTGTGGATGGGCACATATGTTAAATGAGCCGTGAAAGTCCAACAGTTGCTCAAAAGTAATTTTAGTACCCTTATTGGGCAGACCGACCGGAGGGCCCGTAGGGAGGGAGTCCCTTTTATGTTACTTTTTTGTCAAATTGAGATTTCTCCCGTCCAAAAATTTCTACCGCTTCCAGTGGAATGACCAGAATACCCTTATCCTCACCGACCCCATCACCTTTGCCGACACCACCAACACCGACAGTAGTTCCGCCATTTTTAACCCCTCTACAACCACCAGAAGTTCCTCACCACCTCCACAACCATCGCCGCCATATCAGCACAACACATCGCCTCCGCCGCCATCACGCAACAATCGCAACCACCACAGTGCCACCTCCGGCACACCACCATCATCACAAGACCCTGAAAATCCCACTGTACCGTTCCTTGAAAATTTGATCTTAAGATCTGAACGATCACCACCTCTGCAGCCACCACACCATGACCAGAACTGCCACCAAACAACCACCACCGGGACACCACCTAATCAAACATTAATGATTCCCTCCCCACTACCACTGTAACCAGCATCACCGCCGTAAACATCGGGACCAAAATCGCTGCTAGCATCATCTCCACTGACACCAACACCACCTCCTCCGCCATCAGCACCAACACCACTACCAGTCCACCCGTCATCCCCATCACCAGCAGATTTTATGTATTCACTTTTTTCAATTTTGCTTCTCTGTGTGGCACCACCAATACCCTCCACCAACACCAGCAACCAATTTTGATTACAATATTCAGTTTCACCGATTCCAAACTTCAATTCCCACTCACTGCCACCACCATCCTCCTCCACCTCCTTCAGTTTCATACACAGCACTTCAATTCATACACCAATTCTGATTTTCGAGATATAAAGGAAAATTGAAGTTAATTGGATAACCCAATTCAATCGAATACAAACATTAGCTATTAATTGAATTACAAAAACATTGAGTAGATTGCACAAGAGACTGCGTGGGGCTGCTCTGTAGGGGTGGTGGTGGTATGCGGAGCCGTGTAATATTTGTGACAAATTCTTTTTGCGAAGAACTGGATACAGTTTTTTTTTGTAAAGACACTGTATACCACCCATTCCCATGGCGTAAATTTTTTTGTCTTTAATTTACATTGCATGACCATAATTACCCGTAAACACGTGTTAGGCATGCGCTCGTGGTTGTGCCACTTGATCAAACTATACTCATTAATTTACGAATTTACAGTGGGCTCGTTTCTTCATTATTCAGATTTGGGACTTAAATTGGAAATGAATTTTAGGCGGGTGAGCGGGTGAGGGGTCATTTGGTTTCGGAAAAAATGATATTTTTACCGGAAAATGGGTCATTTGTCCAAAAAAATTTAAAACACGGTTCAAATTGACGAGCAAAAAATTTTATGGGTGAAATGGACAAAAAAAAAATAGCAAGGATGAAACCTGATTCATCCCGCTTAAACTTAAAAATAACAAGGATGAACCTGGATGCACCACGTGTAAAATAAAAATAAGAAAAATATTTAAAAATGGACGGGATGAAACCGGTTACATCCTGCCTATTTTTAAATTTTTGTCCATTTAAACAAAGATTCTAAATCATTGTCCTTTTCACCCAGGATATTTTGATTTTGGTCTTTTTAACCAATTTTGTATATTTTCACTCCGTTTCGGGAAAATTGATATTTTCGCTCTGTTTAGGGAAAAAAGTGATACTTTCGCTCCGTTTCAGAAAAAGTGATCTCCGTTTCAGAAAAAGTGATCATTTTTTCTGAAACGGAGCGAAAGTATCACTTTTCCCGAAACGGGATGAAAGTGTCATTTTTTCCAAAACGGAGCGAAAGTATCACTTTTCTTAAACAGAACGAAAGTAAACGCAGACAAACCCCATCTTCATATTCTTCTTCGGTCGGCCCTCCCACCGTGGCAACGATTGTACTAGTATATTAATCCATGTCTATGAGATGCAATTGGCCTGCGACCAATCTAAACATCTTGATATTTCACCTAGTTGGCTAACTGTACGACGAATATTGTTCAAGATGAGCCAAATCCATTCTCATATGAAAGTTTAGGATCATGAAGATAGGTTAGTCCTCGTTTAAGAATGTGCATAGTCAAACATTAATTTTGGAATACAAATATAGGTTTGTGGACTCTATTGGAAGGCTTTTTGCTTCTTGCAAAAGCTTTGGCAATATTGAATGAGGATCGTTTCCTTGCTCCTAGAGGGTGGAGCTTTGCAGAAGTCTCTGGTGGTAGGACAAAGTCATTGAAGGGGCAACTTATTTATGCCACTCAGTATCTTAGATTACCACTTATAGTTCAACGCCATCACAATAGTTGTGAAGCTCGTATCTGGGTGATTATCTTTTTTAAGTTTATTTTATAAGTTTGGATGCAAAATATATGAATTCATATATTTTTTTACCACACTAGTAGATTACCGACATATTCAAGAATTCTCTCTCTAAAAACAGAGCCAGATTAGGAAGCCAGTAGTATTTATAATTTCTATACCTAGCAGAACTCGGTCACCGAGAATTTTATACTTGGCCTTTTACAGGTAGGAACTCTTTGGAAGGAATGTACGCAGTTGAGAGATTGTGAGTTTTTTCTTCTAGAGAATAACGGTAAGGTATTAACACCAAGTTCTTGCCTTGTATAAGAAAGTGAAACACGTAGAAGCAACGGGAGTAATGATGATTAATATTCTAAAACGTTTTCTTCAAGACCCAGAAAAGAAAGCTTTAGATGAACTCAAACAACTTATTAAAACTGCTCTTATTAATCATGAATTCACGTCTCCTTCTCCTCATCCCAAACCCATCAAAGAAGAAGAAGTATTTATCTGGGGGATTCCTCTAATTGGTGACGAAAAGAGCGATTCGATCCTGCTGAAATTTCTGAGAACAAGAGATTTCAAAGTGGAAGAAGCATTCACAAAGATTAAAGACACGGTGAAGTGGAGGAAAGAATTCGAGATTGAGAGATTACTTGATGAAGATCTTGGTCTTAGTAATGATCTCGAAAAGGTTGTTTTCATGAATGGGTTTGACAAACTTCATACATAGTAGCCACCACAAACTCTTTGGTCCTCGAAGCTTCATATGCCAAAGGAAACATATCACATAATCTTCCATCCCTTAGCCAAAAGTCTTCCCAAAATCTAGTTTCCTTACCCGCCCCAATTTTGAATCTAATATTCTTGTTGAAATCTTCTAGCTCTTTGTAGATATTACACCACAAACTACCTCCTTTTGATCCCTTGGGTTGGAGAGTTTCCCATCCGGTGGATGTTTCACCAAATTTTTCAACCATAATCTTCCTCCATAAAGCATCTTTCTCTAACCCAAAACGCCACCACCATTTCTTTAGCAAAGCCGAATTCATTTGCTTAGTTCTTCGAATACCAAGACCACCTTTTTCTTTTGTTTTAGAAACCATTGACCAACGAATATTATGAACTCTTTTCTTATTAGGGTCATCATCCCATAAAAAATTTCTTACTACCCTATCAATTTTTTTTGTTATGGAGCATGGGGCAAGAAAAATTGAAAGATAATTTGAACGCGCAATTGGGGGATAAAAAAAGTAATTGGGGGATATAGATTACTTCTCCCAACCCATGGTGTCTGATAAGGGGTGATTTTTGGGTATGAAAATACCAAAATACCCTTTGGTTAATTAAAAACATTATGAAAATACCATAATACCCTCTCTACTAAAACAATAAAATCAAAAAAACCCAAACATATATCCCCCATTTCTAATTCAGTACCGGCACTGTTAGGGGTTTAGTTTTTGAAAAAAAAATTTCAGTGTTCTTCATCGTTCTTCGTCGATTCAAAAATTTCTTCGTCGATTAACCAACCCGAATCATTAACAATGCCTCCACGAAAGAAACCAAATGCCCAATCCAACTCAACATCATCGATTGCTCAACAAAAACAGGCGGAAAGACTTGCTAAGATTGCTCAAGAGCAAGAACACGAAGAAGCAACGTTATCTGACGATCAACTACACAAATATATGGCTTCTGTGAGAAGGTAAGTCATTTAAAACTACTTTGTAGGTGTTTAAATCGTTCTATGGCAATGGGTTTAGGTTAGAATCGCGAAACCCTAACTGAAACAGTTGAGTTTCAGAGAGTACCGGCATTGAAATTCGTATGAATACGATCTTAGGTTTTTTGAGTTCCGCATTCAATCTATGATGAATACAAGGCTTGGGTTTACAACCCCTGAATAACTTCAGAGACTGAATTTTCACTAATGCAAAAGCATTCAATCTAGGATGAATACGATCTTAGGTTTGTAGTACTCAGCAGTGTTTGATAATAATTCGTGTATGCTTGCGGTAGTGGACTTAAAACATACGAGGAGAGTTTATGAATTTGCCAACATCAGAGTCATTGTTTTTTGGATTCATTCCATGCCGGTTTGAGTACCGGCATGCATTTCTAATATTTCGAGCATGCCGGTAGTACTCTTAAAACACACAGAGAGTTTATGAATTTGTCACCTACACTAAAACTGAAGTTGAGTTGTCTTATATTCATTGCTTTCCGTGTGCTTACGATATAGGTCAAAAGCAAAGGAAGCCAACAAAAGAAAAAAATAAAGATGTTGTCACTAAGAGAAGAAGGAGGGACGGTCTTGATACTCCTCAGTCTCTTGCCTCCTCGAGGGAAAGATGAAGGTCGTAAGATTCGTTTGGGGGCTGGTACAAGAGGGATAATTTGGGAGAGTGGTGTTGACCGTAGTCGACTTGCAATCCGTGGAGCACAATGATCACAATGAGCAAGATGAGCAAGATGAAGAGTATTAGTTTGGTTTGAACAATCTAGTGTTGGTTTATGTTTGTTTGTGAGTCTTGAACAATTTGTTTGCTTGATTTGTTTTCGGTTTGGAACCACAAAACTTAGGAGTTTGTTCTTCCAAAACTTAGGAGTTTGTTTTCGCATGGTTGGTAACTAACATTCAATGTCAGAATCGAGTACCGGATGCTCGATAGAAATTTATCAATGCCGGTAGTCAAGTGAAAAAAAAATTGAAGTTTCTGGATACTTTTCATCATGTGCCGGCATAGAAATTTAAGCAACATACTTATGCTTGAAAACCGGTGCCGGCATGCTCGAGAATTAACTACTTGTGCCGGAAATGGACTGATTAAAACCAGAAAAAAACTCAAAACGGAATATTTTTTTACATCGCCGGAAGTGATGAAGACCATGCCGGAATTGGTGAAGAACCACGCCGGAAAATGGTGCCTAAAGATGCTCGATAGAAATCTATCAATGCCGGTAGTCAAGTGAAAAAAATTGAAGTTTCCTGGATACTTTTCATCATGTTCCGGCATAGAAATTTAAGCAAAAACCATGCCTAAGTAGGTCCTAGGCATGCTCGAAAATCACATAAGCTGTCTTAATTAGACTCATTAAAACCAAAAAAAAAGGTTTTGAAAACTGACAGATAGTGGCAATTTATAAAAATTTCGAACATGCCGGGCATGGTTTTTTGGTTGAATACCATGCCAAGCACCAAGCTTTTTCAGCCGCAACAATGGTGGATTCAAAGAAAAAAATCAAATTTTCAACCTCTTAGCAACAATTCTCTCTTCACAATCATCCTCCACTTCCACCAAAAAAAGTTCCCTCTCAAATTTTTTTTCCATCTTTCTACTCTCATCTCATTCACCCAAATACAAATACACACTAATCATTTAACAAATACTTAAGATTTTTACTAATTATTATTAACCACTAAACCTGATTAGTGAGGGGTAGATTAGGATTTAAAAAAATACTAAGATAAGGGGTGACCCCGAATTGATATTTGGACTTTTTTTTTGTCCTTTTCCTATATCCCCCAATTACAAATTTTATCCCCCAATTACGTGTTCTTGAGTAACGAGGTCTGAAGTAGAGTTTGAGCTAGGAAGAAGCAAGTGAACTTTGCCCTTTGGCCTTGCTGGAAGTTTCTAAAAATTGAAGCATATTTAAATTTCGAGAAAATGGGTCATTTGTCCAAAAAAAATTTAAAACACGGTTCAAATGGACGAGTAGAAAAAAAATACGGGTGAAATAGCCAAAAAAAAATAGCAAGGATGAAACTGGATTCATCCTGGCTTATACCTAAAAATAGCAAGGATGAAACTTGGATGCATCCTGTGTAAAATAAAAATAAGAAAAAAAAAATTTGAAAATGGACAGGGATGAAGCGGTTACATCCCCGCTTATTTCTAAATTTTTGTCCATTTAAATGAGATCTTTTTAATTTTTGGCTATTTAAACAGTATCAAAACTTAAGTGTCTTTTTCACCCAGAAATTGTTGATTTTGGTCTTTTTGACCAATTTTGTGTTAAATTTCTTACTTTTGGACGTCAAGATATTGCAACTAAACTTTAAGTTTTAGATAAATATATGCGTGCCGTGCTGCATGCATGCTCAACTTGTTCGGAATTCAACTTGTATACACGCCAACTAAACATGATAAGCCCTGCAGCACACAATGAAATGCAAAGACAAATATCCCAACACTAACTTTATTTTCCATGTTTGTCCACAATAAACACTAAACTTCACTTTTAGTCTATATTTTCAAAGTCCATTAGTAGATAAACTTTCAATGACAAATGGGGATAATACCTAGGGGTGAGCATGGGCCGGTATGGACCGGTTTTCACTTCATCCGCATCCAATCCAATACATTATGTATTTCAAATTTGGCATCCACATCCAATCTAACATCCAACGGATTTGCATCCAATGGATGCACGGATGGGCGGATTGGATACGGATAATCCAATGGATTTGTTTTAGTTAAAATTTATAAAAAGAAAAGAAGCCAACACAAATGACTTCTTATAAAACCTACGTATCCTATATATGTATACAAATATAAAAATGCCATGGACAACACCCCAAACAAACACCTTAAGAATTCCTAAATGAACCATAATATTTTCTAGAACTATATAAATGCCCTTAATTTAACGGATATGGATGTCCAACGGATTTTCAAGGTTGCATCAGGGGCGTCCGTAATCCGTTGGATTTCAAAAATTCCATCCGTATCCAATCCATTAACGAACGGTTCGGGCATCCATTTGCAAAAGAACAGTGGGTCCCGGTTAAATCCGCGGATTACGGGCCAAATACTCACCCCTAATAATACCCCAACTTGCCCGTTACTATCCCCATCCCTATCAAAATCATTGACCAAGTTGAGATGATGGACAAATACTACTCACTCACCATTCTGGACTCAGAGCGCGCGATTGGTCATCAAAAACGTCTTGGGTCTGACTAAAAGACTTATCTACAACGACATTTTTTGACTTCGTGTGATTGTAAACTTCCTAGCACTTCTCACACAGTCGGACATGAGCATGACTTAGGCAGTGTAGCAGCCTATTACAACCGGAGATGATAGAGTAACCGCGACTTTATCCCGCAAAACGTCCCGCTAGAGAAATGGGTGGAAGAGATCAACGTTCTTAGCATTTGGATCTGTGAATGGGCTTATGTGGGTCCCATCTGTATTAGAGGTGGGAGATTTGGTCGGGATATTGTTGCGGTAGCTTTATCATTTCCATATTACAACCAGAAGATATCCACATTTTCCGTGGAAATTTCCTTAGGATAATCATAATATTGGACTGCGACTGTCATTGACGGACCCTGATATTCTCAATAAAAGACTTAAAATATTGTTCGCCACCCCAGGATATCTCAAAGAGTGACATCTCACATCTCAAGAGATTTTACAGTTTGTTTAGCATTATTGCCTCAGTGTTAGTTACCCCTGAAACTCCATCCTTAACCTTGTTCAACGATAAGCCAAAAGTACGGGTTACCTGTTAAGATCCAAGAAAATACGATTAAGAATTTCCATCTTATCAATAATGTAACTCAAATTTCCTCATTACGTGTATTGATGGATCACATACAATTATTCATTGTGATTAATTAGTTGGGGATTCATACAAATAATGCTCTTATATATTCTAATCCTCATACTAAGTAAAAAAATGCAACGAGTCAACACTTTCACAGAAGCTCCTAATGATAATGGTTTAATACTCAGAACATGTAATCAAATTTGGATCCTTCCAAAAGTTCAGGAAATAAGTTAGAAACCTTCCTGGCTGAAGCATGTGATTACTCGCTAATTGCTATACACATTTTTTTTTTGTCTTCTACATAAAATAATTGGCGCCAAACTTAAAATATTTTCGACATTGACGAATCTGGAATCGAAAAATATCATTAAGTTCGAGTAAATGGTTGTTGGATTATGCTCTCTTATCTTCAGCATTGCATGCTAGACAGCGCCCATCTTGTATCCGCATTTAATGCGGCATGTTCACATGTGCTCGAATGCTTAGCCCTTAGATATTATGAGTCATTTTTTTATTTCAACGGCTATATTTCCTGCCGGAAGTCTGGAAGGTAGATCGTTTTTCAACTTGCATTATAATATAATGGATAAGTCTATATGTTTGAAATGTAGATCACCTATGGTTGAATAAACAGCTAGCCAAATCGTGGTCCAAGAATTACCAAATTGTAGAAGAAAACAAACAAACTATTGATACATTCAACTTGGAAGGTGATAGAAACATAAAGAAAGACAAAGTTCAGAAATTCACTCATATATGATATTTTTTGCCATTTTTTCTTACAGTCAATGACCTTAGTTTGTCATGAAAGGCTGCATTATTTAACATCATCTAAACCTACAAACATTTAACTACAAGTTAATTATCATAAACAAGTCCGGGGCCTATGAAAATCTCCGGCGGAAAAGAAAGACAAGCTAGTAAGCAAATAGTCACAAGTCACCGACGATCCGTCTTATTTTTTGGTGTTGCTATCTTTGAACGAAACCATATCAGTTTCATCTGTGTTAGTAATGGATTCTTCTCTGTACTTCTTGTATATGTCGCCTTGGTAGAATTTACGTGTTCTGATGACCAAATAAAGTGTAGTAAGGGCGCCAGAAAATGCCACTGCTGTCAATATAAGAAACGCGAGTCTGAAACACTGTGTTCCAATACATGTCAAATCATCCCCTGATTCTCTTTCGAGACCTTTAATATGCAACTGCTTCAAAGCTTCGTTGTCATATAGTACCCCTGCAACTCTAACATTGAACACGTAAGATCCAAGGGGACTCGCCAACATCCCACAGTTGAACAAAGTTGCATAGTACTTGAGACCAAATAGTTCAGAAATGATTGTGTAAAGCAGAAGCAGTTCAGCTCCGTAACAGAAGCCGGTAATGACTGAAGCAAGGTAGATTGAACCAGGAAACGGGAACGCAACAATTAAGAAACCAATACAGGATAACAGAAGAATAGAAGCCATTACTAGAGGTCTTGGAACTTTCCACTTGGAGAGAAGGATTTCCGAAAAAAAACCAGAGCCAACTCTTCCAAAATAATTCCAAATACTAACAAGCGATACGAATGTACTTATGGCATGAGTTGGGTAGCCTAACGATTCT
The DNA here is from genome assembly GCA_023531295.1 of Papaver armeniacum. Lineage (NCBI taxonomy): Eukaryota > Viridiplantae > Streptophyta > Magnoliopsida > Ranunculales > Papaveraceae > Papaver > Papaver armeniacum. Next base: position 56,447 of record JAJJWW010008705.1, on the reverse strand, counting down.
CCAATCTGACCCAAGTTATCCATTGCGGTAAGAGTGGTGCCCATTCCGCAAAAGGTCGCAAAGAAAAGCATCAACATATCAATGCTCAACAATGCCTGCAATATGGTATAATCTTCACCTCTTGCCGGAGGGCTGAACACATTTGAGAAACAAGAAACTTCGGTTTTATTGGGTTTATCTGAATCTAGAACTTTCAGGGAACTTTTCGGGGCTACAGCTTCTGAGGGATTCTCAATTTTCACTGCTGTTGGTGGGGATTTGATGTCTTCTTGCTTTCGATTCCAAAGAATAAACTCTTGCTGAATTGTTATAGCAAGCGGAAGAAACAGCAAGAAACAGACAATTGTTCCGGTAGTAACATATCCACCATGAGAAAAGGGATGCTGTTTCTCAACTATGATCATAATCATTATGAATACAGCCAACGAGATTGAAATGTAGAGATAATTAAAGAAAACCTTTCTCTCATCTATACCTCGAACAACTTTCATCAACCGAATGAACCCGACAAAGAAAATCGATATAACTGCAGGGAGCCAGGCTATAAGGAGGATTAGAGACTTAGAATCATTACCGTATATTGCTAAGTAAATTTGAGTCATGACAGCTCCACTTAAGCCGGTGAATCCCTTTAACAGACCCATCATGCTTCCTCTGTTCTCAGGGAAGTTCTTGACACAAGTTACAAGCACACTAGTGTTTGCAAAATTTTGAGAATTGGCACCCATACAAATGTACAAACACATTTGCCAGATATGGGGTTTAGAAACCTTACCGGCGACAGAGAGCCATAACATGAAGTAACCAGTGAAGTTCAGAGCAGCACCGACAAGAAGCGTAAACCAGGGTGGAGCTACCTCAGCAAGCAAACCAGAGAGAACTCCGATAGTAGTTCCAAGATCCTTGAAAAAACCAAGCAAATTAAGTGTCTTTTGATCGTAACCAAGAACTGTTTTGATTTCTTTGGAGTAAATACCAAAGACATAAGTTGCACCAGCACTTCCCATAATGAGAAATGAACTGAACAGCATAAACCATCTCCCACGAAGTACTTGCACAGCAAACGGAATAACATCCGCTTTGCCAAAACCACCACCACCACCGGCAAAAACCATGATTCCGTCTCTTTTTCTTCTTCTCTCTGTTTAAATGTCTAAAGTGAGTAAATGGGAAGCTATTATATGAAATGTTTAATGAGAGACAAAGATGGTGCAGAGTATGTATTTATAGAGAAACAGAGGACTCCAGCGGTATATCATTTTTTTAAGTCAACTGTTTCCGAGTCTCTTAATGATTCTTCTGTAATTCATACACCGTATTATTCAATGGCTAATAGGCTTTCAGCTTGGCCTACCTCGGATCTTACCAGTGATTTTCCCTCATCGTCTGGCGAACACCTAATGAGAGGACTTCCAGTAATGACCAACCCTATAATTGTCATTGTGTAAGAACTAGAGTGTTGGGCATATGCAAATGCAGGTGTAGACTGTATGGGTAGCAGCATTAAATCATCCAGGCCAGTTAAAGTAAACGTTCCATCTTGAATTCATTACTGAAATGAATGCATTACATATTAACATGAGCTAACAGCAATGGAATTTGATTGGGAAGACGACTTGATGCATTTTTTTAACCTAGGTTGAATCAAATTCCAAAAATGTGCACTTCTAGAATGCATTTTTTTTTTAATGCTTAGCCGCTTAGGAATGCAAGTTCACACGTGCTCGGAGCCTCGAACGCCTAGCCGTTTGATAGTAGGCGTCATATTTTCAACCGCTATAATTCCTGCCAGAAGTCTGGAAGAGGTGATTCATTTTTCAACTTGCAATACAAAATAATGGACGGAGTCCAAATTGTGGTCCAGGATGCATTTGTTTTATTAAACAAATTGTGGAAGAAAAAACAAGCAAACAATTCAACTTAATTTTTACAAGTGATGGAAACAGAAAGACAAAGTTCGGATATTACAGAACAACGGATACTTTTGACATTTTGTTTACAATCGATGCCCTTACTGGTCATGATAGGCTGCTATATATATAACATCATCTAAAGTCCCAAACATATAAACACAAATTATATGTAGGCCTATGAAAATCTCCGGCGGAAAAGAAGAACTAGCGAGGAATCTAACAGTCACACAATTCACAAACGGCGATGAGATTTACTTTTTGGTGTTGCTATCTTTGAAGGAAACCATATTAGTTTCATCTGTGTTAGTAATGGCTTCTTCTCTGTACTTCTTGTATATGTCGCCTTGGTAGAATTTACGTGTTCTGACGACCAAATAAAGTGTAGTAAGGGCACCGGAGAATGCCACAGCTGTTAATATAAGAAAAGCTACTCTGAAACACTGTGTTCCAATACAAGTCAAATCATCCCCTGTTTTTCTTTCGAGACCTTTAATCTCCAATTGCTTCAGCGCTTCGTTGTCGTATAATACCCCTGCAACCTTTACATTGAACACATAAGATCCAAGTGGACTCGCCAACATCCCGACATTGAACAAAGTTGCATAGTATTTGAGACCAAATAGTTCCGAAATGATGGTGTAAAGCAGAAGCAATTCAGCTCCGTAACAAAAGCCAGTTATAACCGAAGCCAGGTAGATTGAACCAGGAAACGGGAACGCAACAATTAAGAAACCGACGCATGATAACAGAAGAATAGAAGCCATTACAAGTGGTCTGGGAACTTTCCATTTCGTGAGAAGGAATTCCGAGAAAAAACCAGAACCAACTCGCCCAAAATAATTCCAAATACTAACAAGAGATACGAAAGTACTTATGGCACGAGTATGGTAACCCAGAGACTCTCCAATTTGGCCCAAGTTATCCATGGCAGTAAGAGTGGTGCCCATTCCACAGAAAGTCGCAAAGAAAAGCATTAACATGTCAATGCTGAATAACGCCTGCAATATTGTGTAATCTTCACCTCTTGCAGGAGGGCTGAAAATATTCGAAAAGCAAGAGACTTCTGGTTTTTTGGGTTTATCTGCTTCTAAAATTTCCGGGGAACTCTTCGGAACTACAGCTTCTGAGGAACTCTCAATTTTTACTGCTGTTGGTGGGGATTTGAGGTCTTCCTGCTTTTGATTCCAAATAATAAACTCTTGTTGAACTGTTATAGCGATTGGAAGGAAAAGCAAGAAGCAAACAATTGTACCAGTCGAAACATATGCACCATGAGAAAATGGATGCTGTTTCTGAGTTATGGTCATAATCATTATGAATATAGCTAACGCGATGGAGATGTAGAGATAGTTAAAGAACACTTTCATTTCGTTTATACCTTGAACTCGAACAACTTTCATCAACCGAATAAATCCAACAAAGACGATTGATATAGCAGCAGGGAGCCAAGCTATAAGGAGGATTAGAGATTTAGGATCATCACCGTATATAGAAAGGTAGATTTGAGTCATGACAGCTCCACTCAAGCCGGTGAATCCCTTTAGCAGGCCCATCATGCTTCCTCTGTTCTCAGGGAAGTTCTTGACACAAGTTACAAGCACACTAGTGTTGGCGAAATTTTGAGAATTCGCACCCATACAAATGTACAAACACATCTGCCAGACATGAGGTTTGGAAACCTTACCAGCAACAGAGAGCCATAACATGAAGTAACCAGTAAAATTCAGGCCAGCACCAACTAGAAGTGTAAACCATGGTGGAGCTACCTCAGCAAGCAAACCAGACAGAACCCCAATAGTAGTTCCCAGGTCTTTGAAGAAACCAAGCAAATTAAGTGTCTTTTGATCGTAACCAAGAACTTCTTTGATTTCTTTTGAGTAAATACCAAAGACATAAGCTGCACCAGCGCTTCCCATAATGAGAAAAGCACTGAACAACATAAACCATCTCCCTCGAAGTACTTGCACGGTGAATGGAACAACATCGGCTTTGCCAAAGCGGCCACCACCACCGGAAAAAGCCATTATTCCGTCTCCTTTTTTTCTTCTCTGTTTAGAAGAAGTTTAAAGGAATTGGAAAACTGTGAAATGTTTAATGAGAGACAGACATGGAGCAGAGTATGTATATATAGAAAAATAGAGGAAAATCAAGCAATATCCAATTTTTTAAGTCAACTCTTTTGAGTCTCTGAATGAATCTTCGTTATTCAAAGCAAATACAAACAAGGTGATGGAAGCACGAATAATTCATAATTTCATATTAATTAATACTGTAGATTTTTAGCATGACCTACCATAGAATCTTACCAGTGATTTTCCTCATGGGCTGGCAAACGCCTACAGCTATGCCATATCAATGACCAACTCTATTGTTGTCATCGTGTGAAAATATCTTGACTTGCAGACAGTATATCAATTGCAGCATTTTAAATTAAACCCACCCCCCCGGGGTTGTGATGTAATACCCCGACCTCAAGGCGACAGAAACAGGATCTTGAAGTTTAATGTGTTCACATTGATCGCTATATGACGCACTTTGAAAATTAATTGCAAAACATGGACAATTTAAGGTGGGAACACTTGACTCTTGTTAACATTCAAACGTAAGAAAGAAATATCATCAACTACGGACTAACTTTGTTATAACAAAAATTCTAGATTGGTCTTGCCGGATTCAACCAGTAGTGGAGGTTATCTGAATCAACGTAGGGTGAATCAAATTCCAAAATTCTGCAGAAAACTGTGTTGCTTTAATGTGTAGGCAATCACAAGTGGATATTATTTACCTTTGATTCTCATGAGCAAGGGCAGAGCAAGATATAATAACTAGGAATTACCTATAGGTACTAGTTTAGTGATACTAGTTAGTGGCAGGTCCACCCACTAAAGCCCAGTAACTAGAGGTCCATAATAAAAAGAAAACATAAAAAAGGACCCAATTTTTTAATCCCAGGTCCTGTACACGTGCGAGATCATGTATACGTAATATGAAAATACCACAAATAACCTTTCCTATTTAATAGGTTAAAAACAGGAGAAATATTATCTACATTTCAGATTCATTTTCTTCTTCTCTTTCCTCTCACCATTCTTTCTTGATTCAAATGAAGATTTTTCTTTATTCTTTCTCGTTTTATTCGAAGATTTTCCTCTCACCATTCTTTGCAGATCGAAGATTTTTCTTTATTCGATCTAATCATTGTTGTGTTTGATTATATTTTCGATCTCCATGTTTTATTTGTTGATTATATATTAGATCTTGATGAAAAATCACATTTTTTTGTTCATTTCGTTACTATATTCGATTATGCCACTTCCATTTTAGATGTTTTAGATGTGTTTCAGTTCGTTTTTGTATATGAAGCAACAAAGACGTATATCCAAAAGATCTTGTGAGAAACTTGGTTTATTTTTGAGATGAAGAAGAAGAAGATGAAGATGCATCGTTATGATTTAAAACGAGAAGATTGTTTGTGTTTCCAGGTATGTATATTAACAATCTTTTTTCTTGTTTTGGTAGTTCTATTTTATGAGGTTCTCTTGTTTTTCACGTGTTGCTGATTTTTAGGCTATGAATCAACAATACATATTTGGTATACTGAAATATATTGCTCTAATTTTGTTGTTTTTTATAGTTTTGAAGATTTTTCTTGTTTGATCCAGAAGTACATATATGGAATACTCAAATAAAAGTGTTTTGATTCTATTTTTTTATAGATTCGTTACTTGTTTTTCACATGCAGCTGAATTTTAGATTATGAATCAGCAGTACATATATGGTGTACTGAAAAATTATGCTTTAATTTTGTTTTTTTTGTAGTTTTGGATATTTTGCTTCTTCGATCTAGAAGTATATATATGGAATACTGAAAAAAAAAAGTGTTTTGATTCTGTTTTTTTATAGATTCATTACTTGGTTTTCACATGCAGCTGATTTTAGTTTCATTTTGGTTGTTTTTGATATGCTTTTGAGTTGCTTTTGTGTATTAATCATCGGTACGTATATGATATACTGATGGATTTTGATGAAACAAGTTCAAATCTAAATAAAAAATCATGTTTTATGTTTATTTCTTTAGTGATCTGATATTTTTATGGTTTTTTTTTTCTTCAATTTTCTCTTGTGTATTAACCATCAGTACATATATGACGTACTATTTTCTTTTTGTATTTAATATGAATCTATAGGTTTTTCTCTTATTTTTTTGGTTTGATCCTGGAGTACATATGTGGAATACTAAAATATGTGTTTTGATTTGGTTAGATTTTATGGATTCATCACTTCTTCTTGATATGCAGTTGGGTTTTAGTTCATGAATTTCGCAGTACAAATATGTCGTACTGGTTGAAACTTCTTACGATTCTCGTTTTTATTCGAGTTTTGCCACTTTTTTGGTTTGATACATGAGTTCGTATGTGAACTACGAAGTATGTGCTATGATTCGGTTATATTCATAGATTCATCACTTCTTGACATGCAACCGAGTTTTTAGTTTATGAATCCAGCGATACGTATATGTCGTACTGATAAAAACTTATTTTGATTCGGCTTTATTCATAGTTTTGCCACTTTATTTTGGTTTGATCCATGAGTACGTATGCGAAATACTGAAATAGATGCTAGTTTTGTTGCTTTGTTTTAATATTGTTATATTATGGTCACATTTACAGGTTCAATATGTCCAACGGATACATACTCTATATGTAAGCAGTGCGGCAGATATATACTCAGATTTGTAAGTAGTGTAGCAGATATGTACTCAGATTGTAAGTAATGTAGCGAGATATGTACTCAAATTTGTAAGTCGTTTTGTAGCGAGATATGTACTCAAATTTGTAAACACAGTGTAGCAGATATGTACTCGAATTTGTAAACAGTGTAGCAGATATGTACTCAAAATTGTGGTCCTTTATATGTTTTAATTAAATTTGGAGAAACTGGAATAAGGTGGTGGAGTTCACACGTGAGTTTTCTGGGGTAATGTGGTCATTTTGATTGTTTCAAATAATTATGGACCTAGTGATAAGTCTAAAATCAGGTTGGACCCTAATATAACTAACTTAATGGGCTTTGGACCAACCAACAAATTTTCCATATAATAATGCAAAATCTTGCTAGAGGTACAACTAAACATTAAAAATGGGCTTGGAAGCCCATGTTTTTAAGAAATTAAGCTTGGGAGCCGGCTGGGTTGGACTGCACACTCATGCAAGCTAGCTCCACCTCTGCTCATGAGACCACCCTCTGGTCCCTCTTTAATTTTTTTTTTTTGGTTAAGAACGTTGAGTAATTGAGAAACTCCGGAATATTTCCCCACCGTTCCCATGAGATTCTAGACCTCTTGCTAAACTTAGCTGCTTCATCAGCTAGAATGATATGATTTCGTCTTAAGAAATTAAATTGTACAAATTGAAAACTAGAAATAAAAGTTTTACAGTCATCTATGACTGTTTTATTGTACCAGTGTAGCTGGTTACTATTTAAGTTCAAAGACTCAATCACTAATTTAGCATCACTAATAAAGCAAACATTCTCCAATCTTTTTTCTTTCGCCCACTGAACTGCTTCCAATAAAGCAAAACTTTTTGCTTCTTTAGCATTCCTTACTCGACCACCTTTGAGTTTGCATCCAATGAAATTACCTGTAATATTAGTCAACACCAAACAAATTCCAGAAATTTTAGTATCCTTGTCAAAAGATGCATCACTAAATACAATAACACGATCTTCTAGTAAAGACCTAGTAACAATAGATACAAATTTTCTTCAACGGATTCAGGAATATTGGTTGTATGAGTAACATTATTACTTAAGTATGTCTCAGTATCATTGACTACTTTGAGGGCTAATCTTGCAGTAGAATGATGATTCAGTGATTTCCCCTGAAAGATATGAAAACATCTATCTTTCCATATGCTCCAGGAAATTTAAAAAACAGCACCAGCCATGTCTCTCAAAGTGTTTCAAAGAGGACCACTTAATGACCCAATCTTGGATGCTAATATAATCACTATCATGCTCAATTAAATCCGCATAAGGGGTTAGAGACCGAGACCGACTTAGCAAACAAACAATAAAGGATAATGTGTTCAGGGGTTTCTATCTGCCCAAAATTACACATGTTGCAATAAGAGTCATGGTTATTATTGTACCTAGCAAGAGAAGATTTAGCAAGAAGAATGTTTTCATGACACTTCCGGATAAATAAATGAACTTTGGAAGAATAGAAAGTTTCCATAGAGCCTTATAGAAAAGGGTTATTATACTCTGATTATTGCTCATGTAATTGATCTAACCAGAAATGACTTTGTATGCAGACTTAACAGAAAATTGACCATTTTTGGAATGTGCCCAGATGAGTCTATCATCCCCTGAAAAGGGTATCCTAGATTCAATAATATTCTTAGCATTCTGGGGGGTAAAGAAGGCACTAACTAGGTCAGGAATCCAACTTTTAGTGTCTTCATTAATAAAAGCAGAGACCGTAAGATTATGATTAGTGATACGTATTGATCTATATACCTTGGTAACTATTACTATAAAGGCGGAATTCAGAATAATAATAGACGAGAAACTTAGAAAACATATCACAAGTAGTAATTCGAAGAAAATATCTTCTCTTAGATTATGAACAAGAAAACGATTACAATTCTCTCTTTGTTACGCTCACAATCTTCTCTAAACAGTGGGTTAACCTTAAACTCTTTGCTAAGCTTGCACAAGTATTGTCGTAAGCTTTCTCTAGGTTTTCTGTGCCTAATATATGTCCTTGGATATTAGCCAAAGCCCTCTATTTATATCCTTCATCGTACTCAGCCGACCAAGGACTTCTATTAGGAATCTATTTCCTAAACTAAGAGTATTGCCTAAAACAAAACTCTTCCCTAACTAGGAATTCTGCCTAAATAAGGATTCCTGCCTAGAATAGGATTCTTCCCTCAACTTAGCTTGAGGTTAACTAAGTTGTAGTTGCAGGAAATCCTACAACTACACCCCACTATATTTAGACAAGATTCTAAGTAATCATAATGGAATTCTCTTATTATTTATCAAGATTTATAATTTGTTACAAGATATTACAATGACTTTACTTGCTCTCCAAATAAACTTTCTCTCTCCTAATTTCTTGTTTAACACACACTAAAAAGATCCCCACTATGTGATAACTTCTTCCCCTTATATAGGATTCTACATAGTGGATGACAGCTAAGAGATCCACTATTTTCGGAATCACCGTGCGTTACATTCGCTCATGTACATTCACTCATTCTCGCACAGTTGATATCTTCGCATAGATCATCACATGATACTCGTGACTTTGCTGACATCATTCAATACGTCATCTCAATTTTGCTATGTGCGATAGTCCTCGCTTACGTTAGATAGTCTTCACTTCGCATACTTATTATATGTGCGATATTTCACTCCTACATTTTGCCTCTTATAATTTCGCCTCTTATAATTTTGCTTACCCTAAAGAGTGAGCGATATGAGAAATTTCCATCCTATAATATCGCACATGCGTGTCTTTTCGTATTCTATTCTTCCGACACCCTTCCGGAATTCCAGCTTTCCTTATTTGCGCGTGTCTTCTTAACCATTCATTATTTGACACGTTCTTTTAACCGCCTGTTTTTATCCACTCATTCTTCGCATTAATGAAATTAAATCTTGAAAAACGAGACTTACTTGTTCCTATATATCTTCCTTCGTCTTCTTTTTTTTTCTTTTTACTTCTTACTTTCTTACTTCGTCTTCTCTGTTATTGATTTCATTGATCTTGATCTTTATCTAATAACCTTCACTCTTCTTCATTCCCATTCTTCTATGGCTCCAATGGTAAAAGATGGAGACAAAATTCATTAGGTTAAAGGAAGAACTCAATTCATGAGGTTATTCACTTTCTCTTCCTTCATCATCTGATTATTCATCCAAACTCAATCTTGAATTGATCAACTCTGAACAATGGAACAATCAAAAAGTTATTGTCTCATTAGGACAACTTCTGAATAATCTTCCAATTCCCTTATATAACCCAGAAATTCCCTTATTCTATGAAATTATTGCTGATGATCGATTCGCACGGGGAATATTCCAACTAAGTGGTGATGCGATTAGAATAGTATTGGAATATTCTCGCCCCGCAGCCGGATTAGAGACTTCTTATCCTTATGAAGTGCGAAACAAATCATACCGTGATAAGATCACCGACTCTACCGAGTACACTCTTGATAACTTCTTCAAAAATTACTATGTTAGAATTATGAAAAGTAATTCAACCAAATGGGTCGTTCGCTTAAGAAGAAAAGACGGTATTACTGAAGATAAGAAAATCATGCGAGATGTTGACTGGAATCACAAATCCAATAGCACTTCTCGCAGATCTAATGACTCAAGCTGGCTTAATTTCCCTGTCATTCTAGAAGGTCATTATGTTTCTGGTAAAGCTGAGGATGGCTCTGATCTTCCTCTTCCCGAGAAACTTTCTTCTTATCAACCTTGGAAACTTGAATTGTCCGAAATTGAGAAAAAGAAAATGGTATGTGATCTTTACATAAGTATTCTCAATCTCGCATAATTTGAATTGTCCGAAATTTTCTTCTTATTTCCCTACTCCTTTCTTTGTAGGTTGCTAAGAGAGCCAAAGCTTCACACATTGTATCATCTTCGCAGAATGAAAATGTAAGAAACGTTCTCTTTTTATTTTTAACAATATTGTTGCCTCTGTTTCTTATCTTGATTATTCGGGTAGGTGAAATCTCTGGGTGCTAAGACTTCGAATAAAGGCAAGGATCTTCCTAAAAAACTCTCGTCTAAATCTTCGTCCAAAACGACTTCTTCAATGGATGATCTTTCCAGAAAGCGTAAAAGATACGATTTTTCCTCAAATTCGGAGTCTAGTGATGACAACACTCTTGCTCCTGAAGATTCATCAGTCTCCTCCTCTCTGAAAGAGTTATCTAATTTTTTTGCTGGGGATCTTTTGACTGCTGTTAATAATGAAGAATTAAATCGTGCCTTTAAAATGGTCTCAAGGATCTGTGATGCTCCTACTTTGGATGATCCATCTCTTCGCGGATCTGCCTCTGCGATAAATCCAAATCTCCAATATACAATTAGCTCCTTGGTAATATTTGCAACTTTGTTTTTTTTTCTTTTCTTTAGTCTTACTCTTATCTATAATATTTCCTTTGTGTTTTCGCAGGGAGCCCGTTTGTCCTATGTAATCTCTTCAGATTATCAGAGGAAACTTCTTAAACTGGAAACAGAAAACACCAGACTAAAGACAGAGAACTCAACCAATTCTGGACTAATTCGCAAATCCCGAGAAAGAAATGACGAACTCATTGGTATGTAGTCTTTACTTTCCCCATTCTTCTATTTTTATGCGATAATTCGCCCTTCTTATTTTGTTATATTCGCAGACCTTTATAACTTATCGGATGAGGCAGCCAATCTCCCAGATGATGAAACCCTTTTAGAACATCTTAACTCTTCTTTAAATAATTACCCTACCCAAGGATTTGAGAATCTGAGTTTGGAAGAGTTAAGACTGAAATATGCTGCTCTTAGAAAAGACCATAGAAGCTCATTGAATACACTTAACAACTTTAAGCGCCGTCTTCAGGAGAGTAAAGAAACAATTCAAGTCTTGGAGACAAAGAAGAATAAACTTATTAGTGATAAAGATGAGGTTGCTCTTAAGGGTGCTAAAGCACTAGAAAAATTCCAAGAATCTATTATTAAAGTTCAGAAAGAACGTGATTCAGCTTTGAGCGAAAAGAATGTACTTGTTGAGGAAAGAAATTTAATTCGCTCCCAACTTCTCATAAAAACTGAAGCTAAATTTGTTTGGGCTGCTAGGGTTCTGAACGATGCTAGCAAGAATTTAGATGTAAACGTGAGCCTTCAAACCAACATTCTCGCATCGGTTAAAGACATTGTTTCCAATTATGAAGGTCATATGTTGCTCTTTTAATACTTGTCTTTTCTTTGAGAATAACATTTTCTTTCCTCCTAACTTGCTTATTCATATTTCGCAGAGAAGGAAAAGGATTATCTTCAAAAAATTGAAGAATTAGAAACTCGCTTATCTTCTGAAGAAAAAGAGTTATCTTCCCGCAACTCCAAGTATCAGCAACTGAAGAAGAATTTCGTCACTATGGTTTCAAATAATAGTAATGATGCTAATCGTGCTCTTGAAGCTGCTGTTAAGAAAGTCTGCATTGTGAATAACATTCCTCTCTCAAAGTATAGATTTCCGGAGGTTCCTGACAATGAACCTATTCCTGACATTTTGGATAGTGATGGAGAAGATGAAGAATCTGAAGAAGAAATAAGCGGCTCTGAGGCTGAGCGATACGAAGGAAATGAAGATTAATCATTTTCACTTGTTTGTAATCTTGAAAATATGCACCTTTTAAGCATTAATCTTCACTTCTTTAATATAAACTTCCTTTTATTCACATTCGTATTCAAAATATCATTCTTTCTCGCATGTATATGAAACTATCAAATGGGGCAAGTAACATTCCTTTTACATTCCCATTCTTGCCTATGTTAGTTGGCTCATCTTGATAGTATAATTAATATTATTTTAAACTGCTCGATGTATTTGGTGCGAATGAATTTTTAATACCCTTTTTTTCTCTGTAAATTCCTGCAAAACAAAATTAGTTATTTAAATTTTATTTTTCTCATGAGGTCTTATTTTTCCTTCCTATGAAAAGGTCTTGTCTTGCCTTAATTTGTATCGTATTTCTGTGCGACGAGATCGCAGGTGGTCTTTACAGTGTAATGTATCGACTCATTGATCTCGTCTTATCTTTTTATTGTGTTATTACCTCTTCTGGTTTTTATTGCATAAATATTACAAGTCTTAATACTCCCATGAGTAAAAAGCCTCATGACATTTACGTCTTTTGACACAGTTCAGCTCCCTAATGGAGGGTGCCGTCCTTATCTTCCCCCTGGTTGCCCCTTAAAGGAAGCTTACCTCTACCTGGTTAAGGTTGGCTCCTCCCATCCGGTCATACAACAACCAGTTGATTTCGTAGTCTCTTATCCCTTCACCGATTAGGTTTATGGTTACAAGACTGCACCTTAAGTGGGGTATCTTCGGACCGAGTGCATCATAGTCAGGACTTGTCAAGAATGGTAAGGTAGGCTCCAACTCCCCTCGCACTCTTGACTCAACCGTGTACCTCGGCGCCCTGATCGAGTTTCTGCACTCCTTAGGAGATACTTTCTCACCTTGGTCTTCCAATCTAATATTATGAACTTAGACTGAAAATTTAAGACACCTCTCCTGGATGGGCTTTTTCGTTTTTTTTTTTCTCACCCCAAATCTCCATGACTCAAGTTCCAGGGTCGGTGTAGATTTCCCTTGAGTCATGCTTTTAGGTTATCTCCGATTATGACGTGCGATAGGTCTTACTTTTTGCCTCTTGCATGTATGCGAACTAGGTTGCACGCCACATTCGGATTCCTAGTCTATCCGATTAAAATTTTCATTTACGGTGCCTTTTATTAAGGTCTTATTATAAAGTTGTGAATTTTCCTTTTCTTGATACGGTATCACCATATGAAATTAGAATTTGTCATTCCATTCTCAATCTTTGAGTTTATATAACTCTAGTACATAAATTTCTTATTAATTTCTTTCTCATGAAGAAAAGACATGTGTATTCTCCATACTACTCATTTGTCCCTTTCTCTTTTTGTATTTCCTTAATCTCGCAGATACTTTCCAGAACATTATTTCGCATAGCTTCTTCAATCTTCTCTGCGCGAGAACCATCGCACCTTTCACTTTTATCTCGATAACCTGACTTCTGCTTCTGTATTCCTCCTCTTTCTGTATAAGTGATATCTCTGGCTCGCTTAGTACTATTATTCGCAGAAGATTGTGCCTCAGTACTCTGCTTATCTGTTTTTCCAACTTTATACACTTCGTCCACCATTAATCTCTCAGCTCTTTGACTGTCTGCAGCATGCTTTTTCCAATTTCTTCGTTTACCTTCTCTTTCTTCGCACTTATCAATATCGATTTCTTGACAACTTCTACTTTCAACTGTATATCCCCTTATCATACAAATACCTTGAGGTAAAGGAAATTTTATGCACTGGTGAAATGTCGAAGCCACGTTCAATATACTATGCAACCATGGCCTTCCAATCAGAGCGTTATAAGGTGATTCGACATCCACGACACAGAATACAATTTTTGTTGGTAAATTCTGAAGAAGAATCCGCATTGTCACCTCTCCTTTTCGGCTTGTTCAGTTCCATTGAAGCCATAAATTTTATATGTTGAAGGAATTAACTCGTCATCTCGTCCGCCCATAATTTTGTATGTAGGATAAAAGAGAATGTCAACAGAACTTCCAGGATCTATAAGTATTCTATTTATCGCACAAGTGTTTGCTTCATCTTCTTCATCATCCTCTACTTTTGGTTTCAGATTAATTCCTAATCTCACTACCAATGGATATTCGTGCGATTCCCCTCCTCCTGGTGTTTCTTCCGCACTGAATGAAATAATCTGTTTTTGCCAGTTTTTTAATGGTGATACCTTCGCAAGGTTGAGAATTTCCCTTCCATCAGCATCCCTCGCATACACCTTCAATTACATATGTATTCTTTCCTTTCTCCATTCCATATGCATTTCCTCCCGGTGGTGGTGGTGGTGGTAAATTCCTTGGTTGCTGTGCTAAGAAATGATCCAACTTCCCTTTTCGATCATTCGCAATATGATTTTCCTCACATTTCTGCAATTATTTGTTGTGTGACCATGAAAGTGATGATATACACAAAATTCTTTACTACTCCTCCCTGGTGGTGGTTCATCTCTCACATTATGTGGTTCAGGAATTTCTTCCATTAGGATTGCATCTTCCCATACTTTATCTACTGTAGTGTTCAACTTTGGTAAATTTATCTATTCCCATACTATCCTTCCAGTTCCTTGTCTCTTATTATAATATGGTTGCTGACCTCCAGAGCCTTCTAATGGATTGTCTAGTCTCTGAATCTTATTATTACCTCCGCGATTTTGAAGTTGTTTTTCTCTATATTCCTTTTCAAATTCTTCTTGATCTGCACTACCCATGGCTATTAGCTTTTGTTCCCTTTCTATAATGTCCTTTCCTTGATTCCCCTGCGAGGTACTCACAACAATATTTGTCATTCTTGGGAGTAAACTTACATTTCCGCTCTTCGCATCAGGTACCGCCACTGGATATGACTCCATATCTCTTTGCATCTCTTCCAGTGCTATGTATTCCTCTTGGAATTCGCGCAACTCTGACATTGTTATTGTATCCTTTATTCTGAAGATTTGTGTATATAATAAATCTATAGGGAAAAGAGCATTGACAAATGCCAGAATAAGGTATCGCTCATCCACTCGTCTTGCCATGTGACTACACATGGTTATCCATCATGTTGTTAGATGACGCAAACTCTCATTTACTCTTCTGCGAAGTCCAAATGCCGTTTCAATTCCTGGTCTTGACATATTATTGCTGATATATTGTTCTAAAAAGACGTTCTGTAAATGATGAAACGATCCAATGGTTTCTATTGGTAGCCCTTCAAACCATTTCAGAGCTTCCCCTGCCAGGCTCGTAGCAAAATATTTACAAATCACTGCATCATTCTTTTCCCACTGTAATAATGATCGAGTGTAAGCTTTCACATGTTGTATGGCACATGCGCTTCCATCAAATATGCTAGTGAACACTGGTAAATTGCACTTGGGAGGTATCACTGTCATTTGAATTTGCCTTGTAAAGGGAGTTTTCCCAGCTTCCTCCACTGCTTCTTCTAGTTGCCTCCTTCCACTATTTCTTTTCGCAGTCATCATTTCTCTTATTTCCGCCATTTCTTTAAGAATTTCTTCACTTAAAGTTTAATCTAAATCCTCTCGTATAGGTATTTTTAATCTTGCTTGACCCAATCTATTCTCATGATTATTCTGACGTACTGCCTCTTGTATCTCATATTCTTCAGTTTCTTCTCTTCTTATCCTACGCCTTTCAGTGTTCACATCAATCTGTGCTCTATTATACCTTTCCTCTCTATCTGTGTGATCATGTTGATGTCTTAACATTTCTCTTTCTTGTGGTGCAGTCCTTCCTTGTACAATATTATCCATGCGATGATGTTCCTTTCTTCTTTGTCTATCTCTTGCATCTCTCGCACGTGTAATTTCCCTTTCACGCTCGCGTTCTTCTCTCAACATTTCTCTTCCATGTAATATCATCTGTCCTTTCCTTGGATCCTCTTATTCTCTTTCAAAATTATGAAGTGTGCGACGAAGAAGTTCGCGCGGATGTTCATATCTGTTAGTTCCTAGATCTTGAGCTACACGTCGTCTCTCTTGTCGGTCTTATAAATTGTCATCTACTTGCAGGTTTTCTTCTATGATTTCCATGCGTTGTCTTCGCCTAGCATCTCCTTGATTAGATTGAGTTTGTCTTGATGAAATCCTGCTTGATCTCGACCTTGATCGTGTAGCGCTTCTTGATCTATGTTCTTGCAATCTGAAATTCTCTTCTCTTAAATCATTATTCTGACGTACCAAATTCGCACGTTCTTCTTCCTCTCTCCTTCGTTTTGCTAGTAATCTTTTCATGAGTTCTTTAATTGTCATATTCTCTTCGTTTTCTGCAATTAATCTTGCATTCCCAGTCCTTTGTTCCTCTTCTTCAGTAGAATTTGTTTGTGTAGTATGAATACTAACTCTATCATAATCAATATCATTGTTCCTCTCTTGTTCATACTGAGGTCCAATGGGAATTTCGTTCCTTTGATTTTCTCTTACTCTTTCTTCTTGCTGTTCCGGATTTGCACTTCTTCTTCTTTCGGCAATTCTATTACTCCTTCTAGTTGTTGTTCCTTGTTCAACAATAGATTCAAGTCTCACCATCTTCAACTTCCTATATTGATAAAGAATAAAATGGATTTTTTCACAATATCTAGATCTTATTCTTTTCAAGGTTCTATGAATTTACTACCAGGATTTATCATCCAAAGATGTTTCTAGCGCCAAAAATGTAGTTGCAGGAAATCCTACAACTACAACCCACTATATTTAGACAAGATTCTAAGTAATCATAATGGAATTCTCTTATTATTTATAAAGATTTATAATTTGTTACAAGATATTACAATGACTTTACTTGCTCTCCAAATAAACTTTCTCTCTCCTAATTTCTTGTCTAACACACACTAAAAAGATCCCCCACTATGTGATAACTTCTTCCCCTTATATAGGATTCTACATAGTGGATGACAGCTAAGAGATCCACTATTTTCGGAATCACCATGCGTTACATTCGCTCATGTACATTCACTCATTCTCGCACAGTTGATATCTTCGCATATATCATCACATGATACTCGTGACTTTGGTGACATCATTCAATACGTCATCTCAATTTTGCTATGTGCGATAGTCCTCGCTTACGTTAGATAGTCTTCAATTCGCATACTTATTATATGTGTGATATTTCACTCCTACATAAGTTCCCTAAAAGAGTATGTATACACCTGTATCATGGGTCCCCCTTTTAAGAACTTGAACTCCTGTGAGAGTTAAAAATGAAGGTTAGGGAACTCAAGAGTCCCTTTTTCCTTGTTAAACCACTTATCCTTGCTTGGAACTTGACCTTTACATCCAACTAGAAAAGCTTATTTCTCTCATTGTCGTGTTTTAGTCACTCTTCGCTCCAATATGCAGTCTTCCTTGAGTGGTTCCTCTCTATCAAACCATAAGTCTTCTACTCGTGGTAAGATCATAGTGTCGTCGCCGTCAATATCAAGTAATGGTGGTTCAAACAACTTCAAGTGTTCGACATTTATTACCGAGTACATTCCTAGATAAGGTGGCAGATCTAGACGAAAGGCATTGTCACCAATCTGATCGAGAATACGAAATGGTCCATACCTCAATGGTTTCAACTTCTTACCTTCCCCCTTCAGTCGTTCCTTACCTAATTTTAACCATACCAAGTCACCAACATCGAAATTACAAGGCACAAGATGCTTGTCATGCTTTGCTTTGTACTTGGCTTGTGACTTCTTTAGTTGTGCTTCAACATTCGCATGAATCTGAGATATCTTCTCGAAGAATTTTTGTGCCTTTTTCTGTTCACTTCCTTTCTTTCCCCCCATTGAGGTGTCACTAGAAAGTACTAGATGGAAAGGACTAGGTGGTAGGTAACCATAGCACGTCTCGAAAGGAGATTTTCCCGAAGAACTATGAACTGCTCTATTGAAAGCAAACTATAGATATGGTAAACTCTCATCCCAAGATTTAGGATGCTAAGAATTATATCCCCTTAACATGTGAACCATAGTCCTATTGACCACTCTGTTTGTCCGTCTGTTTGTGGATGAAAAGCTGTACTCTTCTTCAACCTAGTATCCATCATCTTCCATAAAGAATCCCAAAAGTGACTAAGAAATCGACTATCCCTATCAGAAATAATCGAAGTAGGTAAAATAAAATGCTTCCACACGTGCTCAAAGAAGAGCTTTGCTGCACCGGCTCCCGTTACCATATTTGTACATGGAATTAATGCAATCATTTTGCTGAATCGGTCAACCACAACGAACAAGTAATCATGACCAGACTTGGTCTTCGGTAACCCACCAATAAAATCCATAAAAATACTCTCCCAAGGCCTTGATGGTACTGGTAATGGTAGATATAACCCACATTTTCTGTTGGAAGGTTTAGATGTGCTGCACAACTTACACCCTCTAACTAACTTAGCCGCATCATTTTGCATCTTCGTCCAAAAGACATAACGCCGGAGGTTAAGTAGAGTTTTATTCATCCCAAAGTGTCCAACAACTCGGGAAGTGTGTGCCTCTCTCAACCACTCTAAACGATCTCCATCTTCTGGTATGCAAAGTAACTGACCTTTGTATAACAATCCATCTCGGAGTTCATACTCGTTTTTCAAACCACTGTTTATACCTTCTAACACCTTCTTGAAGTCTTTGCTGGATGCGTATGACTCCGCATACTCTTGAGGAACAATTGGATGAATTCTCATGGCCACCATTAATGCTCGAACTAGAGGTCGAGATAACATATTTGCCAACTTGTTTGCTACTCCCTTTTTGTACCTAATGAGAATATTGAAAGTCATCAAGTAAGAAATCCACTTCATGTGTCGGGCTTGTTGTAGTTTCGTCTGTGCATGTAGATACTCCAACGGTTTGTGATCTGAATGTACCACTACTTAATTACCTAAGAGATACACTCGTCAATGTTTGATACATTGATAGAAACATAAAATTCTTTGTCATAGGGTGCGTAGTTCTTAATAGCACCTGAGAACAATTCTGAATGGTACTCCACTGGTTTACCTTCTTGAAACAACACTCCTCCCAATGCATAGTTAGAAGCGTCGGTCTCAACTTCAAAAGTACGTTGTAGGTTAGAAATGCCAACACTGGTGCTTCTGAAATATTTCTTTTTAGTAACTGAAAAGCGTTTTCATGGGTTTGCTGCCATTTAAACTTTGCCTTAGCTCCCATCAAACCATGTAATGGTCTTATAATATTCGAAAAATGCCGGATAAACTTACGCAAGTAGGTGCAAGTTCCTAAGAAACTCCTGATTTCAGTTATAGTACTAGGTCTAGGCCACTTAGTGATCACTTCGACCTTCTTTGGATCAATCTTTCATTGTCCACCACCAACAATGAATCCTAGATACTAACTCCTCCTTCCCAAACTCACACTTCTTTACGTTTAATTTCAGATGGCCTTCATGAAACACTTTAAACACCTTCTCAACGTGAATAAGGCGCTCTTCCCAAGTTCTGCTGTATATAAGGATATCATCCAAGTAAACAATCACAAAATCTTCTATAAAAGGTCGTAACAAATCATTCATCAAACGCATAAACGTCGCTGGAGCATTACACAAATCAAAAGGAATCACCAACCATTCGAACAAGCCTTGTTTGGTCTTGAAAGCAGTCTTCCATGTATCATCTTCTCGAACTCTCATCTGGTGGTATCCAAATTTGAAATCCAACTTTGTAAAGACTCGAGATTTTTCTAACTGATCCATCATGTCGTCTATCCTAGGTAGAGGGTAACGATTCTTGATTTTGATTTTATTCAATGCTCTATAATCAATACACATACGCCAGCCTCCATCTTTCTTTGGTATCAACAATACATCTGATCCACAAGGTGAAGCACTTGGCACTATCATTCCTAATTCTAGGAGTTCCTGGACTTGTTTTTTGATCTCATCAGATTCCTCGACGGTTGTGCGATAAATACCTACATTAGGCAGAGAACTCTCCCCGGTCAACATGATTTCATGCTCCACACTCCTCTTTGGCGGTAACCCTGTGACATCAGAAAATAAATCCTTGTATTTCAACTTCAACCTTTCTAGGTCGCCTTCTTGTTGAGCAGTCAAGGCTGCTAAACATACTCTACTCGGCTCCTCTTCAAGAGAACGGATCACAAGTAGAATGAACTTTGTGCTAGCATTCACCAACCGCTTAGCCTGAGTGGCTGTGATCAAGCCTGCTCCCTCAAGAGGAGAATCTATAGCCCGAATCACAAAACTTTCCCCATTTTTGGTAAAGGTACTTTTGTTCCCTCCTGTGTAAAGTTGCATCTCTATCCCAAAGGTAAGGACTACCTAGTACTACCTGACATACATCCAAACGAACTACGTCGCATGTAACTTCGTCAATATATGACTCATCTAGAGAAAATTTGAACGTGCACTTCTGTGAAACTTGTAAGCCTCCTTCCTTTTGAAGCCATCCTAAAGGGTATGGTTTTGGATGCTTGATAGTTTTCAATCCTAACATCTGCACCAAAGAATTTGAAAGTAAATTCTCCTGACTTTCCGGGTCAATAACAACATCAACTAGTGAAGTTTTGACTTGCATCTTCACTGTGAAGAGTCGCTCCCTAAGATCATCTTTTGAAGGTCTTTCTTTTGCCCCTGTCATAAGAGAAACCTTTGAATTGGGTTCCGTTAGTCCGTGGACTTCTTTTGGAGTTTGAGCGACTAGTGATGCCTTTTTGGATTCTTTCCTCTGCAACCCTTTAGGCTTTAGATGAGGGTTTTTAACCCAACACTTGTCGACAACGTGACCTGTTTGCTTGCAATGGGTGCAAGACAAACCTTCCTTGTCACTAGACTTACCTTCTTCTTTGCTCCTTTCTCCCTTCACAGTGGTACCTCCAGATTTCACCTTAGTATTTCCCTTTGAATCAGATTTCTTAAGCCTGCCCTCAATGGCATTAGCTTTTATACTTGTTTCGGAGATAGTATCCACCGAAAACATCTTCAACTCCTTCCGTATAAATTCATGGAACCCGAAAATATATTTCATGTAGATAACATAATCTCCCAAGTCTAAGTCCAAAATCATAGCTTGATTCTGAAATTACGAAGTATATTCTTGCACGGTTTGGTTGTAAGTTTGCTTCAAGTTGTACCACTTGAACCATCTCTCTTCAAGGTAGCCAACCGGATAAAACGGTTTCCTTACAACTGCCTTGAATCTTTTCCACGACAATACTCCTTTACCTAGGTTTTGTCTTTCATAAGCTTTCCACCAGGTTAGAGCATGCTTTTGTAATTTCAATGCCGCGAAAGCAAAATTTTCCTTTGAACCATATTCAAAGAAAGAAAAATACGTCTCTAGACGTTTAATCCAATCATCTAATTTTTCTACATCGACACTCCCATCGTAAAGTGGAATATCAACACGAAAATCAATTTTCATATTCTTACCATGAGGTTTAGTTGATGTATGACTTTTAAGAAACTCTTTCTTCTATTCTTCCTCCTTATCTTCTTCCTCTTCTTCCGAATCGCCTTCTTCCGAATCATCTTTTTCCGAAGCTTCAGGTGAAGGTGTAACTTTTTTCTTCTTCTTCGGCTTGAGTGTATGAGAACGAATACATTCACTCAATTTCTTAAGGGTAACTTGAATTGACTTCATGTCTGTTTGCAACGTAGCCACCTTTTCTTCCATAGTTTGTGGTTCGGTTTCCTTAATTATGTTCATCATCTGACTGTGTCATCCTTGATCCCCTTGTTTTCTTAACGTCTTCTAACTTCTCGAGTACCTCACCAAGCTTTATGTAGAGAGATCTAGTGAAAACGATAAACCACAGGGAATTACCCTACAAACTAACCTTGCTCGTGATGCCAACTTTATACGTATTGATCTCTATACCTTGGTAACTATTACTATAAAGGCGGAATTCAGAATAATAATAGAAGAGAAACTTAGAAAACAGAACACAAGTAGTAATTTGAAGAAAATATCTTCTCTTAGATTATGAACAAGAAAACGATTACAATTCTCTCTTTGTTACGCTCACAATCTTCTCTAAACAGTGGGTTAACCTTAAACTGTTTGCTAAGCTTGCACAAGTATTGTCGTAAGCTTTCTCTAGGTTTTCTGTGCCTAGTGTATGTCCTTCACTATTAGCCAAAGCCCTCTATTTATAGACTTCATCGTACTCAGCCGACCAAGGACTTCTATTAGGAATCTATTTCCTAAACTAAGAGTATTGCCTAAAACAAAACTCTTCCCTAACTAGGAATTCTGCTTAAATAAGGATTCCTGCCTAGAATATGATTCTTCCCTCAACTTAGCTTGAGATTAACTAAGTTCCCTAAAAGAGTATGGATACACCTGTATCAATTATGGCTTGGTATAAGTATGGGCTCAACGTGGTTAGGAAACCACCTATCTTCAAAAGCAGAAATACTCTTACCATTCTTAACTTCCCAAACAGAATTTTAAGCAATAAAATCAAGACCTTTACCTATACTCCTTAAAGCCCAAGAACAATCAGCCTTCTTGGAGAGGATGACAATTTTTAAAGTACTTACTTCTTAGAATGATCACCCACAAAGCATTAGGACTATGTATCAAGTTCCAAGCAGTTTTAGATAAAAGAGACAAATTCACATGTTTGAGGTTTCTAAAACCTAAACCTCCCTGATATTTATGTGTACAAATCCTTGGCCAAGCTCTAAAGTAAATACCCCCTGGTCTAGACTTACGCCACCAGATATCTCTTTGAGAAGATTTCATACTATTAATGATATTATATGGAATAGTAAAAGTGCTCATGTGATAGATAGGAGAAGATTACACATTTTGGACCATATAACAGATCTAACTGCCTGATTAAAATGCTTACCTTTCCACTTAGAAACTCTCTTATCAAAATGATCATTAAGATAATTAAAACAATCAGTTCTAGACCTAGTAATGAAGAGGAGAATGCCTAGATATTTCTCATATTTAAAGCTATTTTCTTAACTTTAAGATCATTGATAAGGGACACAACTTGGTCAGGGAGAACATTATTACTAAAAAAACATCCATATTTTTGGAGATTTATAACTTGACCATAGGACAAACTGAAATCTTTAATCAAGATCAATAAATTATCAGCTTCAGTATATGAAGCTTTTGTAAAGATGAGACAAACATCTGCAAAAAGCAGATGGCTGATACTGGGAGCATCTTTGCAGACCTTAAGACCATGAATAAGGTTGTCACTTTCAGCATGGATGAAATATCTAGAGAAAGATCCCATACAAATGATAAACATGTATGGAGACAGGGGATCACCTTATCTCATACCCCTTGTTGGTATGTAAGATTTGCATGGGGAACCATTTAACATTATACTAGATATACTTGTGGTACTAATACATTGGTGTATTAGACCCTCGCTAAGAGTATACATATAGCAATACATGTTAAAACATCAAACTTTAACAAAAAATAAAAATAGATTGAAAAGGTGAACTGCTGTTCGAAGTTTGACGCTCGTTACTCACGAATTTGATACCTTGCATTTGGTATTAGAGCCTATGGGTGAAACCATTTCGGTATTTTCGGCTTCTGTGCTAGCCAGGGTTTTCTCACGTCGGAATTTCAAATAAATATCTCCCTGGTAGAATTTTTTTGTCCTAATAAATAAAATGAAGGAACTTAAAGCTCCAATGAATGTTGCTGCTGCTAATATAATAAAACATAGCCTGTAACAATGTTTTCCAATGCATGTTAATTCCTTCACTGAATCTCTACCAAGTCCTATAACCTTCAATTGCTTCAAAGCCTCTCTGTCGTACAGAAAACCTGCAACTCGTACGTTAAATACGTAAGATCCGAGAGGCATTGCTAGCACGCCGCAGTTATACAACGTCGAATAATGTTTGAGTCCAAAAAGTTCAGATATAACCGTGTAGATTAATGTTATATGTGCACCATAGCAAAAACCAATAATTATCGATGCACAATAGATAGAACCAGGAAGCGGAAAGGCGATAAGAATGTGACCGATACAAGAAGCAAGAAGGATGATAGCCATCACCAGAGTTCTGGGAAACTTCCACTTTGTGAGGAGAATTTCAGAGACAAAACCGATACAAACTCTTCCAAAATAGTTCCAAATACTTATAAGTGATACAAAAGTACGTATGGTTAGTGTTGGGTAGCCAAGAGATTCACCAATTTGACCCAAATTATCTATCGCTGTGAGACTAGTGCCGAGCCCACAGAATGACACAATAATAAGCAATAACATGTCAATGCTCAGTATTGCCTGCATGATAGTATAGTCTTCTCCCCTTTCCGGGGGATTGAAAACATCTGAAAAACAACAATCTGTTGGTTTATCTTCTTTTCCTAACTGTCTCGTAGTCAATGGAAGAGGAATCGAGTCCACGAGAGATGGAGTTTCAACTGTTATAACCATTGAGGTTTTAACGTTTTGCTTCATCATATTCCATAGTACAAGTTCTTCTTTAATTGATATAGCTAGAGGAACAAAGAGTAAGATGCACACAACAGATGAAGTAACAACGTATCCGGCATGGGAGAAGTTCTCTAGTTTCTGAGTTATAGTTATACCCATTATGAATAGAGCTAGCACACCAGATATCAAGAGATACTTGTAAATTACCGTCCTTTCGATGCTTGATTGTCGAACGACTTCAATCAAACGGATTGCATAAACAAAAAAGAGAGATGTAACTGCAGGGAACCATGCAATGAAGAGGATTAGAGATTTAGAGTCGTTACCATAGATGGCAAGGTAAAGCTGCATCATGACAGCTCCACTTAAGCCAGTGAATCCCTTTAGCAGTCCCAATAAGGTTCCTCGGTTTTCTGGAAAGTTCTTTACAGAGGTGACCATAACACTTGTGAGGGTAAAATTCTGAGAATTGGCACCAATGCAAATATACAGGCACATCTGCCAAACGTTGGGTTTGGAGATATGACCACTTATACTAATCCACGCCATGAAGTATCCAACAAAGTTCAAGGATGCACCAACAAGTAGAACAAACCAATTTGGAGTCACTTCAGCAATAAGACCAGAGAAAATCCCAATACTACTTCCAAGGTCTTTGAAGAAACCAAGCAAGTTGAGGGTTGTCTGGTCGTACCCCATCGTTTTCTTTATTTCTTTGGAGTAAATTCCGAAAATATAAATCCCACCAGTACTGCCCATGAGGAGGACAGCGGCAAAAAGCATGAACCATCTGCCTCGAAGAACTTGAATTGTGAAGCGGACAATGTTCTTCAAGCCACTACCTGTTTCAAGCATCTCTCCTTTTGTTTTGTTTTCCTTCTCCCTCTTCTCCTCCTTTTTTCTTTTTTCTATTTCAGTAAACGGAAGCAACAAAAACTGTACGTAGTGGAGTAAAATGAAAATGAAGATGGACCCTCATATATATTTTGAGCTGTACCTAATAGTCTTGAGATTCTTTTGGGTTTCCTGTTACATAGTGGACGAGAAGTTCTCTGTTCAACATATATATGAGCTAATAAACTCGCGATCAGTTTATGCCCACGTATACTGTGTTTCTACTGAAAGTTCTTTGCATTTACTTAGCATGTTTTCCATAAGTAGAATATGAATGAAACCGTATGACAGTAGGAGAATGGATCACAGAACAAAAAAATAAATAAATGAAAATGAACTTACTACTTAAACATCACTTGTGCTTATAGACTTGTTTTTCTTCTTCACTTCAATAGCAATTTCTATACGTACGTTCTGTTCTGATTCGACCCCATCCTCTTGTAACTTTCGCTTCTCCTTCCTTTCCTTCATCTCAGTTGACATATCCTCCATTCCCGTTAGTGGATTTATTGGCTCCTGATTTGTCCTCCTCCATAGTCTCTACGTCACCTTCGGACATCCTTTTCTCGCTGCTTTTATTTGCTGAAGCTCCATCTTCGATACCCATGTCAATTTTCTCTCCATCTGAAAATTCGTTACATATAGAGTGAAGAACCAACCAGACAGACGATTACAAAGGAGGACATCGACTATCCAGTACTATTTCATCATGCTAATTCAACAGGAGTAAATAGCAAACCAAGGAATATTAACAAAGCAAATGGACTCTTATGGCTCGCTATAACTAAACTTATGACTGCATCATTGTTACTCCTTCTCGGCCATCTATAGATGGCGAGGTGTAAATCCGCGAAGTAGGGGTCTTTTTCAATTAAGGATGGCCAACTTTTGCATAGGCACTCGCAAGGGACTTCACTCCGGGTCTATTTTTATGAAATAAGAGAAAAGTTCAAAATGTTACCATGAGAAATCAAATGTGTATCCATTCTTGTTCCTGACACCTCTGATTTTTGCTTCTCATCATCGCCCTTATCATCATCGCTATCAGTGAAATACTCATTACAATCATCCCATTCACCAACGTAAACAGCTGCGACAATAAACAAACAGAGAAATGTGTAATTGAAAACCCTAATTCATATGTAAAAGAAAAAAAAATCTAAAAAAACCAAATAGAGAATTGTGTAATTCACTTACTTGATTCATCTCTAACATTAGGATCAAAGCGTTCCGCCTTTAACAAATCTTCCAAATCAGGCATCATAATCATTGTGTTAACGAGAAAGAGATAGAAGACGATGGATAGTTTTTGCTCAGCAGGTGATTGGCACGGAAATCCCGAAACCAAAAATCCTAAATCAGGAAATCCTAATTTTTGCAGTTTCTAGCTTAATTAAGAAGTTTAGTACAACGTGTCATGGTCTACTTGAGGTAATCCACGATGGTACTACTGTGTTTTTTTTTTTTTTTTTTTTTTTAACGTGGCTTGTGAGTTACAAAAAATTCCTAACATGCATTTTTGTACGAATGCAACCACTGAAAAAGGAGGCCAGCCAGCCAGGTAGACTGTAAAAGAAAAGGTCGAGGGATCGAGTCCGTCCGTTTACAAGTTTATTTATTTTTCAAGTTTCAATCGACATTTCTTCATCATTTTAACCATAGCTTCTCTTTAATCATTCAATATCAGTTTTAGCTTCTCTTTAATCATTCAATATCAGTTTTGAATTGTTGTATATCGGACCTTCACAAAAAAAAGGAAAATTTGATTTGTAGCTATACTTTCCACAAAACATTTGCATCAAACACACTCTTTATAACCGCGTGCTGAATCTTTTTGCTCACCACCACGCACCACCTTCTCTTTATCTCCCTATCACGATTCTCCTTTAGGACCATTACCACCCTCACCATATCTTTTTATCTGTTCTAATGACCACCAGATTCTCTGCCTTGTCATGAAATAAGAAAGAAAATTTCATGCACTAGCGGTGGTCCGACCTAACCTTGGTAAATAATAAAAGTAGAAACTAGCGAATAGTCATGATGACGTTGGTGGAGCTCATCATGAAATAATAATAATAACCTTGGTAAATAATAAAAGTAGAAACTAGAAACATGTACACCATAACATGAAACAAATACAAACAAACATACAAAACGTAAATAAACCACGAAGAGAAAGAGTGGTTTACCACGATAACACCCGAATTTTGTATTTTGAGATTGGAGAAAAAATGACCCTCAAAATTATAATTCGACCATTTTGATAGATTTTCTTCTTGGAAAAGAGATGCTCCTATGACAAAGGAGTGATTTGCCCAAAAATTCTTCATGCGCAGCGACTAATCCGAAATGCTAGTTCTATTTTTTTGATGAAGAAAAACTTGATCTTCGCCCGTGTCAAATCGGCGATGTACTTTTATCAAGAAAACTAAACACTGACAAATCGTTACAAAGAAACACTATAAAAGTGTATATAAAATCGCCCAAATATAAGCGAAGACATAAATCACTCTAATAGCGAAGAGATTATTGAAAACAACAAAAATAACTCCTAATCGAACTCAATTATATCTAATATTACTTAAAACAAGAAATCTTTGCTTAGATCTAGCCCCTAAAGGACTATATCTGAGCAAAGGAATAAGAAGAAGTTGATGAGTTTTTCCCTAGCTTTTGAGAAGTGAGAGAGAAGAAAAGTCCATATAATTTTTTAATAGTGGCATAAATTTTACACAAAATTGGTTAAAAAGACCAAAATCAAAATTTCCTGGGTGAAAAGGACAGTCAGATTTAGATACTGTTGAAATGGACAAAATTTTAAAAATAGGCAGGATGTAACCAGTTTCATCCTGTCCATTTTCAAATATTTTTTCTTATTTTTATTTTACACAGGATGCATCCAGTTTCATCCTTGTTATTTTTTAAGTTTAAGCCAGGATGAAATCCAGTTTCATCCTTGCTATTTTTTTTTGTCCATTTCACCCATAAAATTTTTTACTCGTCCATTTGAATAGTGTTTTAAATTTTTTTGGCCAAATGACCCATTTTCCGTAAATTTTATGTATTCGGAAAGCCGTCAAAGAGAGCTTTCCAACGAGTATCATTGTTGCTATATTTCAGAGCTTTTAATTGTTACATTATCCTTTAGCTAAAAACTAATTATAAAATGAACTATTATACGAGTTCATTTTACATTAATGAACTACATTAATGAACTACCATACTAGCTAGTTCATTCTAAAAATTGAACTGCTTGAATAAAATATCATATGAGTTCATTATACAAAATGAACTCTTAGGATTATGTTACATACGAGTTCATTCTACAAAATGAACTAGTACAAATGAACTAATGTTACAAGTTCATTCTACCATATAAAATATTATTAGGAATTCATTCTACAATATGAACACCTATCACGAGTTCATTCTACAATATGGACTACCTTTTAAGAGTTCATTTTATAATATGAACTACCATAATGGACACCTATTAGGCTATTATGAGTTCATTTTACAATATGAACAACCATACTTAATTATCAATACGAGTTCATTTTAATACATGAATTATCAATCCTACAATATGAACTATAATAATGAACTACCATTGCGGCTTCATTCTTCAAAATGAATTACTATAATGAGTTCATGCTACAAATTAATAAATTGCTAGTATATACGAGTTCATTTTTACGAAATGAACTGTTAAACTAGAATGCACTACCATGTTTTAAAATAGTGTTCATTTTCGGATATGAACTACTATTATATCGAAAAAAAAATAAAATTCCAAAACATAATGGGTACCCATTGAAGATCTCGTTGAGACCTTTCCGAATATGTACCATTTACGTATATTTTGAGAGATATTTAATTTTTATTTTTTTAATTTTATTACTAATGTTAAGAAGAGAGAGAAATTAGGAGAGAAAAAAAAAAGAGAATAAAAAAAAAAAGAAACTATCGTGAGAAAAGAGAAAATAAGAGAGAAGTTACTTTAGATATTTTAATAATTTTGAATAAATAAGGACCAAACTAAACTCCCCTTTTATTGGTGGATCAAACAGATTTGGAACCACCTAAAAAAGGACCAAACAATAATTTTCCCATTATAAAATTCTGCCTTTTAGTATGCATTTTAATCTTTAAACACAAACACATGTAAGAGAAATTGAGAAATATAGGCCTAAATATTTGAAACCCAGTTTAAAAATACCTGGCAAGATTGGGGTATACTCAAACTAATTGGGGTATACCCAATAAGACAAAATCGGGTCATTTTGAAGTAAAACCAAGCCACCCCTTAACCTTGTTTTTTCTAAATGGCTAATATGCCCTTGGTTAATTAACACTAAAATTCTGATTAGGTTAATTAATTGAGTTTAGATTAAAATTTTCAAATTATGAATTCAGTAGATTAACCTTTTGATCCGTCTTATGAGTTCGATTTAGATCCAAAAATTTTGGTTTTGAAAATGCATAGCCGGCAAGGTCGTGGTTTGAATAAGCTTCCGACCATACATCCGCCGGAATGGTCAACTTTGAATAAGCTACCGACCATATATCCGCCGGAATGGTCCTCGGATGAAGAACACGCCGACTATCTTGGGCAGCAATCTTACGGTCGGCATGTAAATATTTCCTACCCTTCCGGCTATATTAAACTCGGCATGCAAAAAAAAAAAAACATTGCCGGCTGACATAAAACTTAATCCTTTATTCATTCAATTTTGGTTACTACATTGATTGAAACATAAAACCTAATCCTTGTCGACGGAAAAACGAATGCACTTAGCATGTGCATCAAGCCTTTGAACCCCTAGGCGACCCTAGTGGACGAGTTATAGTCTCGTGAGGGTTTACATAGAGGTCTACCCACAAAAACTTCTAAAGCCACCAATCTTCGTCCGAGGACGATACACCCTCCATCATCTCCGGGGCATACTCCGGGATTTTGGATTCCATGAATTGATAGCTTGCATCGAATGCGAATGCTTCCCCCTTTTCCTCCAAGTAGCGCGCTTTGGCGACTTCATGCTACAAAAACATTCTACAACCTTACTTTGTTAGTGGTGTTTAGTAGGAAGATCAAACAACATTGATCACGTAAAGTAAACCACAAAACAACTTACAAATTGTTCAATGGACAAGTTAAAGTGGGAAGCGTTGAAAATTGGTTTTTGGATAGCTAAATAAGCAAGTATCGCATTTTCAATGACTATGTGCCTATCGTGCACTTGTTGAACAGTGCCTATCGTGCACTTGTTGAACACTTCTTGAGTTAGGATTCCCACACTCTTGGCTAAAAGTGTTGTGAACCCTAGCCCAAAAGGTTGTGGAATCCACCCTCACGGAAGACTACCTTCGAACTCTAGTCTCCGCATACCAAGCTTTGGTGATTGCCAAATCTTCATTAGAATCAAATGAAGCCATTTCTTGTGTGTAGAGAGCTATTGGGTGAGTTAGATGGAGTGTGTGATGATATGAGCTTTGGAGAGTATATGCAAATAGTTGTGTGTTGTTTTGTGGAGATAAGTAGTGCATTCATAGGATGGTGCCCAAATTTGGCCGTTATAGTGTCCAAGTACAAGTGAATCAATGCAATTGTACTTGCAAAAATTTGAATTTTGAACCCGCCGGCGAGGTCGTAAAATTGATACAATGCCGGGGTCTCAAAACGACCGAAAATGTATGGGTTCATTAGCTTGCCGGCCAAAATACCGCCGGCATTTTTTTGTTTTGTTACCCTTACGACCTTACATGATTTTAGGCATCAGAAGAATGGTTTTTTTTCTTCAAGATATGGCCGGAATGGTCTCTATTTTCGTACCCTTCCGGCTACAAAAATGCCGGCTTAGTAGGAATCGTATTACCTTGCCGGCCCTGGTAACTACACAATTTTTTGTTGACAGGGCCGACAGTCTGACATTTCACAACATTGCCGGCCCTGGGACAGCCGATAGGGTAGCTTCAAAAAAGCATGCCGGCAAATGTATTGGCACTTTATATAGTTAAACAAACCATTCATTCAACAACTAGAAATCCAACATTTTTTGTCCAAAATACGAAAACATATCCCATAAACCGTAAAAAAACATGGTAAAAACATTTGTCCACACCATTAACTTAAACATTTGTCCACCACAACATAAAGAAATGAACTAGGAAAGCATTCATTGGCCACGACCACGACGACCACGGCCCCGTTTTGGAACACTACCTTCACCACCACGACCACCGCCTTGCTTCTTTCACCACCAGACCACCGCTTGCTACCTTCACCACCACGAGCACTACGAGTCCTCTTTTTATCAGCCTTTATCTTGGCTTGTGCATCCTTAATAGATTTTTCTTCCGCCTTTACTTCAGCCTGAAGTTGCTTGAACAATAGCTGGGAATCCTCATTGTCAACATTGCAAGCATAGTCAATGTGCTTGCTTTGCACAGGTTCTCCTCTGTCTTTCGCGCAACACAACACCCTCACAAAGGTCTTCAACCGATCCTTCTATATTCAATTAAACAACAAACAATTAATAGAATGATTCGGTAATGCAATCAATCTTAAAATAGTAAGAGCAACTCTAAAATACTTACAAATATCTTAAGCAATGTTGTTTGGTCTTTCGATTCGATCTTCTTCTTACGAGCCAGTTCTTCAGTAGTCATTGGCCTAATCACAGTAGGACGAGCCCAACCCAAGTACCACGCCATGTATTTCTCAGTAGCTTCATGACCGGTGGTCACCTCGTCCAAAAGACTCACATCGATGTTACGGCCCGGTCTATCGTCCCAATGTTCTTGAGTTGGCGCTGGATCGTAAGAGACGTTAATAGTTTTTGGGAGGTTGTGCAGTCATCCTGGTTCACGATAAAGAACGGCTTTTCTTCATCGAAATGAGGTTCTTCTTGGATGTAACCCAATTGTCGCATTACCCGATGTGGATCGTACATTGAAAATCCTTCAAACAAAGTCATCAAGGGTCCATAGTATAATTCAACAACTTCATTTCTCCTTGGGATTAAACCTTGATTTCTATCCTCTCTATACGGATCAAATATCACCTCTTCCGATCCAATTTGTCGATGGCGTCTCGGAGTTGCATAAGATTTTGCGGCATTTCCTTATCTTGAGTACCCTTAAAACTGTACTTTTTGGGCTCTTGGCAAATGAACCTAACACCGTTATCCACTTTGACGTAAGAGTTGTCTTTGAACAAAGAAGGAAAGTGCTCATATATCCAAACCTACGCAAAAAGAAAAAAAGTTTAGTAAGAACCTTATCTTACGAGAATTTTGCGAATATAAATGTTTTAGACAATAAAATTACCTGGAAGAGACATGTGTTTCCGTTAACTTGCTTAGTGAGTGCCCTAGAACATTTTGTCAACTCATTGTTCAAGAAGGCGACCACCGCAGTACCCCAAGAATACCCACGCATCTCATGTAAGGGATCCATAATCTGTCCCTCAACTTCTTCACATTAAACTTCTTGGTTAGTCGACCATCCTTCTTGTCAGGAACATCATCCGTCTGAACCTTATTCCAACCAAACAATTTCTTGGTCAATTCGTAAATCTTTCCAAAAGAAATGGCATTATCGAAGCCCTCACTAGTCGCTTTTCCATCAACCTCGAGGCCTAGAATTTGTTGAGCGTCATCGGGAGTTATTGCCATCTCACCGAATGGGAATAACAGAGTACCCGATCTCTCCGTAGAACCTCTCGCTGCAATGCAGATACGGTAACTTTATCATGATTAATATTCGAACTCTCCACCGCAGGCCACAAACCGGAGTTCCTCACAATCACTTTAACCTCCTCACATTCCAGGCCAAGATCCCAAGTATGAGTCACTGAACACGAAGCTTGGCGCCTCATGAGACGGATGGAATGCTTGTGATCCTAAATACAAAAAAAAAAAATGAAAAGAAATACAAACACTTGACGTAAATTTAATTAAGATAGTTACACACTTGAATAAATAACAAAGACGGATTAAGATTACTTACGATAGTATTATGGACCGTACATGCCCATGAGTCTTTGTATCCAAAAGAACATGTCCACCATCTGCTGGGGTCCCTTTTGGAGGCTCACCTTCTTTTAGTGCAACCATCAAGTGTTTGGGAGGCATGTGAGAATCAGCCGGTTTAGTGATCACCGTCTTCTTCATTCCGGTTGAAGTTGAAGCCGAAGCTTCGGTGGCTTGAACAATAACTAGAGTTTGTTCTCCTTCTCCATCTCCATCTCCATCTCTTTCCTCTTCTTCTTCTTGTTCCTCTTCCTCTTCAACAATTTCATCTTCGATGATATTCTTACCTTTATCTCCATTACCATCATCATTACCTCCTCCAGCCTCAGGCATGTCTTGATCACCATCATCATCATCATTGTTACCTCCTCCATCAGCCGGATTGGTTTCATCAACATCATCATCATCACCTCTTCTACCAGATGGAATTGATTGGTCTTCATCTGGAGTCTCGTCTGAATCACTGGGTTCAGATAGTGGTTCTAAGACCTTTGTCGTTCCCGACACAACATATACCCCTCGATGTTTTGAAGACAAGAGTTTATCACCAACACGAGGAGGGTTTGAAGGAGGACTAAGAGCTGCTTTCAGAGCTGCTTTCAGAGCTGCTTTCTTCTTTTCCATATGCAATCTGAACAAGAATAATTCAGAAAAATAACATCAAAGGCCGGCAGGGTAGACATATACAACATATCCGGCAGAAAAATGGCCGGAAAGGTCGACCAAAAGATGAGTGCCGGCTAAGACAAAGCCGGCAGTGTATCATCAAAATAGCCTTCTGGCTCACAAAAAAAATATAGGTTTTTTCACTAAAATGGTCGGAAAGGTCCATTTCCCACATATCGCCGGCTGACAAACAGCCGGAATGGTTTTATATAAATACCATTCCGGACGAAAAAAATCTAGGCATCAGGAAACATTCTAAACAAGTAGCCGGAAGGGTAAACAATAATAAGATGCCGGCTTCATTAAAAAAAAAAGACGCTGGAATGGTATACAGATGAATAACCTGCCGGCCCTGCTAGTAGCAGTTACAGAAACTATACAGCCGGCAAGTTCTTCAACCTTATACCCTCCAGGCCAAACACTAACTATGAAATCCCTGGAAAGGTCGATAACAAAAAACCTTGCCGGCGTCAGAATCGCCAATTCACAAATTCGAATTTTCGACCTAATTTGACATGCAAACATGAAATCGAAGTACTAGAGTGAGTTTAAACAAGCCCTTACTTTCTTAAGCGCACCATTTCACGTGTTTGGCCGGGTTCAATTACTTCTTCTTCAACCGTTTTTTTCTTCACTTTCTTAGCAACCAAACTTGCAATTCCAGGGTTATATTCATTGGGTTTTCGATTAGTTTCTTTCATACGAGTTGCCTTCTTCCGTGGTGGATCCATTGATGAAGATTAATCGGAGTTTTCGAATCGACGATTTTAACGAATTGATCGACGAGTTTTGGTGGTGGTGGGGGTGATGGAGCCGGTAGGGTTGTGGAGGAGAAGAAGAAGAGAATAAGATGATGAAATGAAAAGATTAAAACTGATTTAGGGTAATAGGTTTTTTTAAAAAAAGGTAGTTTTGTAGCTTACCCATTAGGACTCCCCCTAAAACCATAAAAAGAGTCCCTTTAAAATTGGGTATACCCCAATTAATCTGGGTATACCCCAATCTCGCCAGGTAAAAATATAGGCTCGTTTTTTTTTCTTTTCTTTTCAACTTTTCAAATATAGGCCTGTCTCCACTTTTCCATCCATCTTGGTTAAGTCCCATTATATTTTTACTTATTTACCCTTTACTCATTGCCACGTTGACCTTCTTCATCATTTTCAAGGTTCGTTGATCTCAGTTCAAGACTGTTTCCCCAATTCCAGGTTTGTTACATCATTCCCCAAAGGGGTTCATCATTATTCGAAAGTTCAGGGTTTACGGCTCAGGGTCCAGATTTTTTAATTCAGGATTCATCAGGATTCGGGGTTCCCAAGTTTTGGGGTTAAGGGTTTTTGTTGGTGGGAAACTAACCTTGCACAAAGGAGATGTGGTTCAAGGGTAAATAAGACTATTTAATAGGTGAGCTAACTGTCACCTTCCACCTAACCAGATGCAATCAGTTTTTTTTCTTCAGAAAAACAGTAGTACCAAGTGAAAACACGCCTATATTAGAAAAGTTAAAAAAAAACGGACCTATACTAGTACAACCGTTGCCACGGTGGGAGGGCCGACCGAAGAGCTAGACGAAACGACACCACTACGTGATCACATGGATTCAGATTTGTAAGGAAAAAAAAATTTACACATGTTCATAATCACTAACATTTCTAGAATTTACCAAAGCTCATTAAGTTCCACGAAATGTATCCAAAGCTCGAAACACGCAGAGAAAGAGACATTACTTGTTCAATGTCTGGTAGTACTGTTTTCATTCCACCGACAGAAGAAGATCAGCAGAAAAGTCTTGGATCCTTCGAGGTCGCTTTTGTACCGTAGTACTTCACAATAGGCAACTTGGGGAAGACATACGCATACGTATACACATAGTAGCTCAAAAATGCGTAAATTCCAAAGAACAAGACTGCAATTTTAGAGTTAAGATGCGCAATAAGTACCAACAACAAGATATATCTCAATATCTTATTCAATGTCATTCAAGAATAGATCGAGGAGTTTCCGTGCAAGCTCCCTTGCGAAGGCCATTCTTTGAATTCTCGAATGTCGCTTTCGTAATTAATCTCAAGGCGAAGTTAGAGCACCGTATGCAGCCGAACCCGCCGGGAAAGACTATATACACGGCAATTTAGAATGCACACAAAAATTAGAAACTCATACTTATAACTTAATGGTATGTAACCCGCAAAGCACATGAAATTGAAATCCCGAACCATGAACTCACTTGCAAGAACTCGGGGCACATGAATGATAAATCCCCAATCATTCCACCTTGAACATGAGCATCCGTAACTCCGAACGCAACACTAACCAAACATATACCAATGAACGTCCCAATTCCACCTTTCCCGATGTAGACAAGTCAACTCAAACACCCAAAAACGAATCAAAACATCAATTCCACCGTAATTGCAATCAGCGATAATAAATTTCAATCGGGCGCGATACTTACAACAAGAATCGGTAAAGAACCGACGAAGAAAAGGAGATAACCATGTAAATTTCTTCTTCTTGTATTGACCTTTGCTTCATTGTAAGCTAAAATCGCAAGCGTCCACAGCTTGCGAATGGTTGATAAACTAGGGTTAGAACCCTAGACGGATGATAATTCTACAAAAACAAACAAAAATTGATTCAATAATCCAAAAATCATTGAATAATTAAAATTGCAAGGTTTAGAACATGAAATTAAGTGGTGATGTGAGTACCGGAAGACGAAACCAAGTAATCGATGATGGTTAACATACTTGCTCCATGAGAACAGACATCCGTTTCCAAGAAACCAACATACAACCATGGCAACAACTTCGATAAAGACAAGAAAAGCATTAGAATTGAAGCTCAGAACACTAAGATTATCATCGCCGCAAAACACGAAGAAAGTAACAAACAAACCTCCCGTTTTCGCCATGGACTGCCATGGATGATTCCTTGCTCCTCAAATCTTGTTATCGGAGAACTGGAGAGGAGAAGTTGTTTCTCTTGAATAACCTCGAAA
Source organism: Papaver armeniacum (assembly GCA_023531295.1). NCBI lineage: Eukaryota > Viridiplantae > Streptophyta > Magnoliopsida > Ranunculales > Papaveraceae > Papaver > Papaver armeniacum. Next base: position 19,152 of record JAJJWW010008705.1, on the reverse strand, counting down.
TTGTTTGCTCAAGAAATAATTTCCTAATAAAACTCTGAATTTGTTGAGTAATTCGAGTGTGAACCAAGATGTACACGAAAAGATAATCCTAGTTACGAATGTTATGTGTTAGAGAATGACAAACAAACACTAAATTTCAAAGTTATTAGGTAACTACATAATAGCTCAATGCTTCTAGAGAAGTAACGGTCATCCAAAACCGTAAAATTAATTTCAAATTCAAACGTTGAATGAAGGTCGGTAAACAAGTGCACCACAAGAACTGGAAAGGACAAACTATCTAATTCAAGGTCATGAAATTAGCTTCATCCTAATTCAAAGAATCATAATACACATCATACACTTCCAATCCACCTATTTCCTACAAACTCGCAAATGTTGTTAATCGTAATAAGTTGAGAACATAGCGAAAACAAAAACCAGCAACTTGTAGTAAACTATCAACAGATACATGGGACAAGTTTTCCAGTCACTACATTACTGGTAGATTTCATTTGGCGAACTCACATGAATTAAAGGCTTCTACCACCTGAGTCATCTAATTTCGCTTCATGATCGCTTCTTTGCACGACAACCACTTCTAATTCTATTCCACCACCGCACCACACGAGAACAATTCAATCTCGGCTACTTGTTGTTGCTAACATCACAATAACCACAAGTGCCTTCTCATTCTGCATCAACAGCGTCACAAGGTTGTTTCAATCCATCAGCCAACTGAACCAACTCCACTTCTTCCTTCTCTGTAATCAACAACATCAACCCACAACTTCGCATGACTTCATAACATCTTCAATTGATCATCATCGCCTTCGAAATTCCTTGAACACTCATTGAGCCAACACACAATCATCACCAGTTTGCAGTTTCCTCAAAACCACCATCACAACAAACCCAAAAATTCCCCATTTCTATCATCAATTCCTCTATCTCAGGTCCATCAAATCGACACCCATTCCGTAATTCGAGCAGTAGCACATCCTCCAACTTGTTTCTTCTCTTCATTCCAAGCAACAACTTCTTCTCGATCTAATTCAATATTGAGATTAAACTCAAATTCAATCTAAACCCATCTTCCCAACCACCAGATTCATATTCTACCTTGATTTATTACTGCAAACCTCCATCAATCGAACATCTCAGATCCACATCTTCAATATCAAATACCACCGAAACCCTAATTAAGTTCCTCTCAAATCTCTCGTCGACGAAATCATTAAACTCACCAACATCAATCAAACCCAAATCAAATTCTCCTTCCGAAATTCGTCGATTTCATTTCTTGATCTCTCCGGATTATTCACTCAAGCATCGTTAGGAGCAAATCTTCTCTCAATTTACGTGAACCAAAATTGAAAGAAGAAGGAAGATGAAGGAAAAAAAAATTGAAATTTGGAGGTGGTCGGATTCACCCTTTAACCTCTACATCGGTATTTACTAAACTGCCCTAAACAATTAAACCATTTCCAACCTCCGTGTCCTTTTTTCTTCCCGTGAAAGTTACGCCATTACCCTTCATTTTGTGTCATATTTACTGGTAGTTTTAGTGAGAAATTGAAACATGGAGGGGCTCTTTTGGCATTTCATTGTTGATTGAAATCAATTTGGGACACCAAAATCCAATCTTTTTGTGTCAATTGATGACTTACAATTTACAAAAAAGTGACCATATAAAGGTCCTCCCTCGCTTCGCTCGGTCGGCCCAATTATATTCGAAAACGCAAAAACAAAAACAAAAAAGCCTATATTTCTAAATTGCCCAACATGTAATGCTTAAAAATGCAGCAATAGAACAGTGTAACAATCACAAGTGGATTCCCATTATTTACCTTTGATTCCCAGGACACCACCACACTCTCTGGAGTCAGTGGAGTATACAGATGGTATTACACATTAAGATATCCAAATCTAACACAACTAAAGAAAACATAAAATGATAAGAGAACTGCTGCCCGGAATCTCACGCCCGTTGCTCACATATCCGACACCTTACATTTAATATCAGAGTCCATTGGTGAAACCAGTTCGGTAGCTTGGGCTTTTGTATTGGCCGGGGTTGTCTCCTGTCTAAACTTTTTATAAATATCTCCCTGGTAGAATTTTCTTGTCCTAATAAACAAAACGAAGGAACTTAAAGCTCCAATAAATGTTGCTGCTGCTAATATAATAAAACATAACCTGTAACATTGTTTTCCAATGCATGTCAGTTCCTTCACTGAATCCCTACCAAGTCCCATAACCTTCAATTGCTTCAAAGCCTCTTTGTCGTAAAGGAAACCTGCAACTCTTACGTTGAACACATAAGAACCAAGAGGCATTGCTAGCGTCCCACAGTTATACAATGTCGAGTAATATTTGAGCCCAAATAGTTCAGATAAGACCGTGTAGATTAGCGTTACTTGTGCACCATAACAAAAGCCAATGATCACTGAAGCAAGGTAGATAGAACCAGGCATTGGAAAGGCGATAAGAGTGTGACCGATACAAGAAACAAGAAGCACAATTGTTGTCACTAGAGTTCTGGGAAATCTCCATTTTGTAAGGAGGATTTCAGAGACCAAACCGACACAAACTCTTCCGAAATAGTTCCAAATACTCATGAGCGATATAAAAGTGCTTATGGTAAGTGTTGGGTAGCCAAGAGATTCACCAATTTGACCCAAATTATCTATCGCTGTGAGACTGGTGCCGAGTCCACAGAATGTACCGATGATGAGCAATAACATGTCAATGCTCAGTACTGCCTGCAAAATGGTATAATCTTCTCCCCTCTCCGGGGGATTGAAAACATCCGAAAAACAAGAAACTGTTGGTTTTGGGTTCTCTTCTTTTACTAATTGTCTTGTAGTCGATGAAAGAGGAATCGGGTCCATAAGAGATGGAGTTTCAACGGTTAAAATATTTGTGGGATTAAGGTTTTGTTTCATTAGATTCCAGAGTACAAGCTCTTCTTTAACTGATACAGCTAGAGGAATAAAGAGTAAGATACATATAACAGTTGAAGTGACAACATATCCGGCGTGAGAGAAGGTTTTCTGTTTCTGAGTTATGGTTATACCCATTATGAATAGAGCTAGCACAGTAGATATCAAGAGATACTTGTAAATAACTCTCCTTTCGACATTTGACTGCCCAACGACTTTAATCAAACGGATTGCATAGACAAAGAAGATAGATATAACAGCAGGAAACCATGCAATGAAGAGGATTAGAGATGTAGAGTTGTTACCGTAGATTGCAAGGTAAAGTTGTGTCATGACGGCTCCACTTAGGCCAGTGAATCCCTTTAGAAGACCCAATAGGGTTCCTCGGTTGCCTGGAAAGTTCTTTACAGAGGTGACCATAACACTTGTGAGGGTAAAATTCTGAGAATTAGCACCAATGCAAATATACAGGCACATCTGCCAAATTTTGGGTTTCGAAATACGGCCGCTTACACTAATCCACACCATAAAGTACCCAACAAAGTTCAAGGATGCACCCACGAGTAGAACAAACCAGTTTGGAGTCACTTCAGCTATAAGACCAGAGAAAATCCCAACAGTAGTTCCAAGGTCTTTGAAGAAACCAATCATGTTAAGTGTTGTCTGATCGTACCCGAGAGTTCTCTTAATTGCTTTGGAGTAGATTCCGAAAACGTAAGTCCCACCCGCACAACCCATCAGGAGGACGGAGGCAAAAAGCATGAACCATCTGCCCCGAAGAACTTGTGCAGTGAAGCGAACAATGTCCATGGAGCCACCACCACTTCCAATCCCTGTTTCCACCATTCTTTATTTTCTTCTTCTCCTCCTTTTTCTTTTCTTATATCCTCATCTAAGTCATCTTCTTCAGGAATCTGAAGCTACAAAGAAATGTATGTAATGGAGTAAAAATGAAGATGGACTGATGGAGACTCATATCATTGTTTCCATAAGTCAAACTTGAGATTCTTGTGGATTAATTTATATTCTTACATATATAGAGATTGGCGAGAAACTCTTTATTAACCAGTAAAATTTCTTTATGCAGGACTCTATCAGATACCACATGTGGGTTTGGAGAGCAAGTGGTCGCAGATTTTTTTGATCGAGATAAAAGGGAATATATTAAGAAGGCCGCATGATTACAAGTAAGATGCATACAAATTCACAGAAGGAACCAAGAAAGCTTCCAGCATGTAGAAGAATTTGGAGCCTACAAAAGTCCCACGAAGCTAAGTGTATGATTGAAATCGAGTTTGAAGGCAAGTGGTCACAGATAGGTACTGAGCTCACTGTCAGTTTATGCCTACTTACTAAGTGATCTACTTACTTTGCGTAGAAACTGCTCTAAAATTTGACTTCTCGAGATACTAGTAACATCTGGGACATCATTGTTTTCATTTCAACTATGTAATTAATGTGCAGAGAATTGACATGTGAGGAGGATATCATTCTTTCTTAAACAACCATGTGAAACAAATTTTATACTCCAAATATGGGTTTCGACTTTCAAGTTGCAACTTGTATTACTAAACCACGACTATAATCACTTGCAATATAAAAAGTTGCAATGCATATCATATAAACCAAATATCGATGAACGGACGACAATTTCACACAAACCTAGAGTGGGAGGGAGAGCCCATTATTTCACTACCCTGAATTAATTAATGAAATATCATTTTCCTTGCACATTTCTCCCGAAAATATTTTCTAATCAGTGACTATGGTCGATCTTATAACGGTATGTCAATAGGTTATTTTTTATTTTTTTTTGGTTGGTAAATTAAATATTTTATAGATGAAGTCACAGTACATGAAATATGATCCCAACACTCACGACCAAAAAGAAAAAAAAAGAAAGCTAGAAAAGCTACCCACACAAAAAACTCCAAAAAAAAAAAGGAGCACAACTGAAACAAAGACGAAAAATAAAAAAGATCAACCAATAGAACTACAAAAATTGTGTGAACTCACGGTGCACAGCTTAAGCTAGTTCAAAAATCACCTCCTTCCAACTGATGACGAATTGCTCCAGAGTAACAATAGGATTGTTCCTGTTATAAAAGTTTCATAACGAAAAAGGAAGACCACAATCAACAAACGGTCGTTATATTTGTTAGTATATTTTTTAGGTAGTAATTTGTGATCTCTTGACTTTCATTGACCGTTTTTTATGATGACTGTAGTGTCCGAGACCATTCCAAGCATTAACTAGAACGGCTTTGTTTCTATTGTTAACAAGAAATATCCACATGATCTGAGACTACTTGATGGGCTGTTTCAACACACAGCCCAGCAAGTACTTCATAGTTCAGTAGTTCACAGTCCACAAGAAGCAACAAAAACAATAATGGATACAAGCAGCGTTACTTAACAACACTAATAATCTAATTTTGAGAAAAGTAAAAACGAGCTAGAGCCTCCTCAGAGATTTTAGTGCGGGTTTTGGTTTTAGTAACTTAATTTTTATACAATCTCGGCAAGATTTCAGCTGTCTCGTCAAGTTTCTCTGCCAAATCCTGTTTCGCCAAAATAAAGAGACTTATTGCGGCCGTAGATCGTAAATCTCACTGCCTATACGGGAAGGAGTAACGCTGGTATATGAATCTTGGTTTTCTGAACTACTGCTTAAAAAAGGTACTTGGTTTGGTGATTAAAGCACCGATCAAATTAAACGATTACACTAGTCTCAAGTCTAATGTTTGTGCAAGGTAGTATTGCCTTTTGTTAGAAATGATTAATGAATTTTCCCGCTCATTAATTGATGAAATAGAGCCAACAGAAATGATAATCCTGATTCCGAACCTGTACCAGCCTATGTCATACAGAAGACAATAGAAGAGACACACGTGTACCAGCCTATGTCATACAGAAGACAATAGAAGAGACACACGTGTACCGTGAGAGCTGTAAGTACCCAAATATTATTAGAGAAAATGGGTCATTTGTCCAAAAAAATTTAAAACACGGTTCAAATGGACAAGTAAAAAAAAATACGGGTGAAATAGCCAAAAACAAAATAGCAAGGATGAAACTGGATTCTTCCTGGCTTATACTTAAAAAATAGCAAGGATGAAACTGGATGCATCCTGTGTAAAATAAAAATAAGAAAAAAATATTGAAAATGGACAGGATGAAACTGGTTACATCCTGCCTATTTTTAAATTTTTGTCCATTTAAACAGTATCTTTTTAATTTTTGGCTATTTAAACAGTATCAAAACCTAAGTGTCTTTTTCACCCAGGAATTGTTGATTTTGGTCTTTTTGACCAATTTTGTGATATTATTATAAGGTTATGAGGAGACTAATACCAATACACAGTACAATATTCTGAAGAGCTCTCTCTCCTAAGATATTCTAGCTCTCCTTTTATAGGCAAAGCCTGATATGGAAATATCGTACACGTGTACCCTAATACCTTTTCTAGTAAGTCTTCTATTATTAGTCGTACACGTGTACTATTACAGTTGGGGTTATTTAGGCAATCACTAATCTTCCCTTCGGGGCAGCCTCGTCCATGCCACATCATCGTTGCCACCGACTTCGGCTTGACACGTCATAGTTGCTAGTGACCTCGATTTGCCGTGCTATCGCCAATGGTGGCTTCGGTTGGTCATTACCCGAAGCCCCCATTCTCATGTCTTCGGGGTTGGTCAAATCCATGTGCTTACATTAGCCCCTTGACTGTTTTGTCAAGACTTGCAGGCTTGGCAATCAGTCATAGCTTGTATTCAGAATGCGTCTTTGGATTGTCGATTCGACATGTCTTCTCGTTTTCTTGAAGCCCCCTGTTAGTCATAACTTTGGGTTTGGATGCATATCAGTTAGAGCCAAGCCTTTGAGAAGACTTGGGGTACAATCGAACTCGCTTATGTTGCCTCATTAAAACCTTGTCAAGGAAAACCCAGTGGGGACAAAACCTTGACGAAGGGAAAAGAGTACAACACGACAAGTCCATGTAGAGTTACTTTGTTGAAGTTCAATTCTCTTTGCGTCTTTGATTTCCTTGATCTTCTCGGAGCCCCCTTTGATCATGACTTCGGATCTTGTTTTATCGGAGCATCGTCTTCTTAACTTCATTGTTGATGGTGGATCCGGATATACATCAGCCGGAGCCCCTACTCTTGCCCCTTCTTCCTTCTTGTTTGCCCCTTGGCTGTTTGTCAAAGGCTTGCCAGCAGTCTTGGCAAACAGTCATATGCTTTGTCTCTTCGTCTTATCGAAGCCCCCTATATGGACTCTCGACATGGCTGCTTGGTTTGAAGTCGCTTCGGGTTTTCATTTTGTGATGCATTATTCACTACAAAGATAAGTGTATACATTAACTCTTTAGTTTTCCACATCGGGTATGTTTCATGTATGTTTATGTCAAAACATATTTTGTTTGCTCGATTTTAATATTCCATCATATGACTTGTTTCGTCCATTTGATAGGTACCCGACAGTGGAAAGTATTCTTAGGTGTTCTCTCTTGAACTGAGGACTTTTTTGCCTCATTTGAATTAGCTACTTTCCATGTGAAGTACCGTCTCATTTGAATCAAAGCAGATATATTAGGAATATTTAATCAATTGTATTTGGTTTTGGATGATTTATGGAAATTCAGAGACTATTCATGTTGTAACGAACAAAAAAAGCATTTAAGATAGGCGGTACTTATCTTGTATTTCCAGTGATCCATGGGGGTTTAGTGATTGAACATTTCTTCTTTGTGGGATTCTTGCAAACACTTATTGTGCAAGCACTATCGATTCCTTCGATACTCCGTCTATTCACCATTGAATCATGATCAGATGCTAACTATTGAAAAACGAAAGACATTAGAATTAGTCAGGTGACATCGAAGTTACGTAAGTATCAATATTGCACATAATAGTCCCCCCTTTTGAAGACGAAAACATTTTTCTCATTAAAACTCGTTTGTTAAAGTCAATCGATTAGCACAGCAAACTTATCTGATTTTATGATGCATCTTCGGGTTTAGCATTGATGGCTTCGGCTGTTGATGGTCGGGGTAGTAGTGTCTTCGGAATATGGTAAGGTGATCCGATGGTGATTTCGGACTGCCGATGGCAGTATCAATTCCATACTGTCTCTTTTGATGGTAGGCGTTAGTGGAGTCTCTGGCTTGGCAAAACTGTATCAGTAGTGGCGTCCTCGGAAGTGGAGTGATGCTTTTGGGTGAAGTGGAAAAGCTTCCGTTTGATGTTTTGTCATGCTTTCGGATGAAGTGGATACGGAGGTGAGTGATATTTAGTTGAGGTTTCGGGTTGGTGAGGTCTTCGGGTAAGAGTAGAGGAGCTTGCTCAATGTTACGGTGGAAGAACATGAAATTGTTGCCGATGGTGTTATTAGACAAGTATCATTACCTCCCTTATGTGTGGAGCCATCGATGTTCTCTTCCATCTGAAACTGGGAATGGCGGCTCTATCAACTGTTGCCGATCTGGAATTGATGAAGGGAATCAATAAACGAAGAGAAAAGGTATAATTCGTAGAGGTTTATTTATGGTGGTGTTTTCAGTGTAGGCAGAGATGGCTTGGCAAAACTGTATCAGTAGTGGCGTAGAATACCACCAACTCGGGAGTCGGGATCATCAAGATCTTTTGGGTGAATTCCATACTTTACCGATGGTGTTATTAGAGTGAAGAAGTGTTCAAGAGCCATCCCAAGACTGTGTGAGAATATGGTGGTCTGTTACTAGAATGAAGACGGTGGTGGAGATCTAGCACTGTCTGATAGAGTGAAGACGGTGGTGGAGGTAACCCGAATTCATGATTTTGTGTCTTAGTTTCGGACGCACGATTGTGCCATGCACCCGATGCCACACTTCGAATATTGTAGTGGTACTGAGGATTAGTCCCTAGTGAAGTTGCCAAATTTAAGTACCCAAATATTATTATAAGGTTATGAGGAGATTAATCCCAATACACATTACAATATTCTGAAGAGCAATCTCTCCTAAGATATTCTAGCTCTCCTTTTATAGGCAAAACATGATATGGAAATACCACCGTACACGTGTCCCTAATACCTTTTCTAGTAAGTCTTCTATTATTAGTCGTACACGTGTACTATTACCTATGAAGCACGGATACTTCAAAATTGGTGATGTATCCGTATCGGCGCCGTATCAGTATCGGATACTTGGGGATACCTTGGGATACGTATCAATTACTCCATTTAAAGTGTCACCTTTTTTAATTACAAAAAGGGTATGGGATACTCTGGGATACCTCTCAGATACTCTATAAGGGGCTACTTCCTATAATCTAACATTTATTTATTTTTTATACAAAATCTATATATTTATACATTTATACATAAAATCTAAAATTCTAAATATTTATAGTTATTTGTAATCATGATCATATTGAATAATTATATCTAAACATAATAATTTGTTGACTATAAATAAAAAAGACTTGGTATTTATTTTTACGGTGCTTAAAAAAAATGGTGCTAGAAGGCTTATTGGGCAGTCATGTTTTTCATGTTGTTTTAGAGAGAAATCGGAGTACATGTGATTTTATCCATTCAATTAACATAAGTAAGACTGAAATCCAAAATGCTGAAAATTTAAGGTTTTCCCTATTTCCCATCCTCATTTTTCCTATTTCCCACCCCTCTTAATTCCTATCCCCAATTATCCTAAGTACAATCCATATAAATTTACATGTTCCCTAAATACTATCTTTGACTTTTTCTTTACACCCTACCATCCTAACCTAACTAAAAAAAACACATGTAAGAACAATTCATGTTCATCTCCATCTTCACCGTCGGCCATTACCTCTTTTACTCCATCTGCATAACTCATCATCAATTCTTCATAACTTAATAATAATAAGAAAAAAAAATACAGTATGCATCACCGTGGGAATAACAATAGAACCACCAACTGGTCAAAGTAGCTTATGCATGAATCTTGCAAAAGCTGAGGGCAAATCCCGTGGTCCGACTATCGAATTAGAAAATTGATTTTTGTAATAGATTTTTATTACTAGGTGTCTAGTAATTAAACGATTGAAAAGAAAATTATTCATGGATCATCATCATCATAGTACGCTAATATAACAGTTGGGTGATAGGATAGTTTATAAATCGATTAATTTAGTTAATTACTAACCTCTAAACCTTGTTCACAAATGAGTTTCAATATAATTAGTGTATTCTTGTTAGATATACGGTTGAATTAGGGTCGATGTATTTTAACCTAGAATTTCAACAATGGAATCTTCCATGATAATGTTTTACCGGTTAATCATCGATTAATTTAACTGATCAAAAATAAATAAATCACTGATTAATTCATACATGTATAGTATAATAATGAGAAAATGATTTATGGCACCCATATTTCGTGCACCCAGTGCACCCAACATTAGGTGTCATCCACGTTGGATGACACCTCATCATTCCTTCCTTTACCTGTTCTTTTCTCCTTCTTATCTATTGATCTCATTAAAATACCTAATCGAAGATCCAATAAATCCGAATTTTTCATTGTGGCCTGAAACCAATATATGATCAGACTTGATTGATTAATTCCTTTAAATAGTATTCAATGAAATGCAATGGAAGATTCCTATAGTTTTTATGTTTTGGGCTTATATGAAAGACGAATGTAGGTATAGTTTCATTTATAGTTTACTGATGAAGGAATCATAGTTTTAAAAACACAAAACTAAACGACATCAATATGAACCAGTCTTGATGAAGAAATCGAACACCTTGCAAAATCCCCAGATATTCCTTTTTTCTTTGAGAAAAAATTGTCCCTTCGATTAGATTTTATGACGATTGATTGGATGGTAGAAATAAGAAAAGGAGTTATTGATTTAATCATGATACATACAAGTTTCTTATACACTTCACTAGGTGATATGATAGGATACTCCCAAGATTTTGAGAATTTGGAGATTATAAAGCGATTAGTTTACCTCGTGAGATAATAATTCCCAAGATGAAAACCAAAAGACAATCTCGAAAAGAATATTTGTTCTCTATGGATGACACCTAATGTTGGGTGCACGATATATGGGCGTTATATATCACGACCGATAATAATGTAAATCTAACCTAGGGTTTATAACTTGATGATATTTTTTTTAAAATAATAAAAAGATATCAATGAAGAAGAAGACAGATAAAAATGGTAACAGTCATAGTTGGAGTCAATTTGACTTTTATGGGTGGTACATAGGAAAAAGAAGAATCGAAAGTAATTTGGTTTTTGAAATTGAGAAGGGGATGGGAAATAGGAAAAATGGGGTAGGAAATAGGGAAAACCAAATTTAATTAATATTTGCTCACTTTAATAATCAAAATAGTGTCTATCGGATTTTTTTATTTTATGATTTTTTAGTAGAGTGAATTATTATTATATTACATATTTTTTTTTTGATAAATACACGTATCCCACCGTATCCCGTATCCTCATTTTATGAAAATTGACGAATTCCCTGTATCGGTATCCCCCAGTATCGATATCGGTGCATCATAGACTATTACAGTTGGGGTTATTTAGGCAATCACTAATCTTTCCTTCGGGGCAGCCTCGTCCGTGCCACACCATCATTGCCACCGACTTCGGCTTGACACGTCATAGTTGCTAGTGACCTCAGTTTGTCATGCTATCGCCAATGGTGGCTTCGGTTGGTCATTACCCGAAGCCCCCATTCTCATGTCTTCGGGGTTGGTCAAATCCATGTGCTTAGAAGAGCATAACAGAATAACAGAAAAACAGTCTATCTGAGGTGTAACACAGTGTAAGGTTATCCATGATTATTATACTAACCATACTATTCTGTTTTGAGATGAGGCCATGAGGGCTTATTTTTCAAATTTAAATATCTTCTGGATCATTGATTCGAAATGATAACCCATTAACCTACTTTCTTCTTCTCTCTTTTTTTTTATGAGTAAAAATCAAGCAGAATCCGATACTTGTATGATCTATAAATGTTAAAGCATCCGCAATGTTGATTAAAAAAATATGTAGATTTGGCATAGTTACCCAACTATTGTGGGTAGAGGTGTAAATTGGGCTGTAGACAAGACGAGTATGACCAAAGACAAAGACGCTAAAATTTAGCACAAATTTCACTGAAAGACGTGACTTAGCTCAAAGACGGACAAAGACATTAGTTAAATGGGACGTCTTTGGGTTTGACTAATTGGCACAAAGAGCACAAGACATCACGCGGCACGGATAAGCACGTGGCTCACCCGAAGACATTAAAGAGACACGTCATAACATGTACAAATACACTATATAACAAGGCATAATACATCACATTTTTTGTATATTTCACAAAAGAGTCACTATTCTAGCTAGTTTTTAACATTTTATGTTGGCTTATGTATAACAACACATATAATACCTTAATATTTGGAAAATATATTTCAATATCGTTGTTATAATGTCGTCACCTATATTTTACTAGAACATTAATTTACATGACAATAATCCAATTTTATATTTGATGGACTATTTCTTTTTTATTGAATAAACTTGTTAATTTTACTTGAAATAATTTCAAATGATATGTTGTCTAATTAAATTCTTGTGATAATGTCCGACTTAATGTATACATTAAGTGATTTCAAATTGTTTATAGCACGTGTGTCAGCACGACACATCACGACACGTTTATTCGCTTATTCAGGCATGTGGTTAATGTTGTGCCTAGCTTTTGACTAGTAAAGACAAAGACGTAAGACAAAGACGCTTAAATTGTTGGCACAAAGACAAAGACCGGCAGACATGGCACGTGAAGCACGCATTTTCATGTGTCGGGCTGTGCCGGCCGGCACGTTTTACACCTCTAATTGTGGGAGAAGGCATATTTGGGTGATGCGAAATAATGAAATCAGTCTACATTCTTACATTCTTAGTGGAGACAAGAATATTTTCCAATTTAATCAGATATGGAATATGTTGGTATTCAGCAAAAGCAAAGTTTCCGATATGATTACGCGAATCAGCAAAAGCAAAGTTTTTTTTTTTTTTGCAAAACATAAATTGCAAACAGAATTTGTGGGTATTCACTCTCATAGCACGGAGGGAGCACAAAAATTAAAGAGAAAATGGGTCATTTGTCCAAAAAAATTTAAAACACGGTTCAAATGGACAAGTAAAAAAGACGGAAATAAATAGCTAAAAAATAAAGAAGGATGAAACTCGATTCATCCCGCTTATACTTAAAAAAATAGGCTGGATGAAACCTGGATCATCCTTGTGTAAAATAAAAATAAAGAAAAAAATATTTGAAAATGAAACAGAGGATGAACCGGTTACATCCTCACTGTTTTTAAATTTTTGTCCATTTAAACAACGATCTTTTAATTTTTATTATTTAAACAAGATCAAAACCCTAAGTTGTCTTTTTCACTCAGGATCATTGGATTTTAGTCTTTTCATCAATTTTGTGAAAATTAAAGTACAATCGGGCCAACTTTATTATTACAAGTTTAGACCAAGGAAAAATCGATAAGAATCCAAATTATTATTTTTACAGGCAGTACACGTTAAGCATCCGAGTTCAACCAAAAACGGAAATGAAAAGATGAACTAGTAGAATCTGACGCCTGCTACTCAAGAATCACATTCCTTGCATTTTTTTAGTACTAGAGGTCATTGGCGAAACCAGCTCTGCAGTTTTGGCTTCTGTATTGGCCAGGGTTGTCTCCTGTCTGAAATTTTTGTAAATATCTCCCTGATAGAATTTTCTTGTCCTAATAAACAGAACGAAGGAACTTATAGCTCCAATAAATGCTGCTGCTGCTAATATAATAAAACATAACCTGTAACAGTGTTTTCCGATACATGTCAATTCCTTCCCGATATCCCTTCCAAGTCCTAATACATTCAATTGCTTTAATGCCTCTCTGTCATAAAGGAAACCTGCAACTCTTACATTGAATACATAAGATCCGAGAGGCATCGCTAGTATCCCACAATTATACAACGTCGAATAATACTTGAGTCCAAAGAGTTCGGATATGATTGTGAAAATAAGTGTTACGTGTGCACCATAACAAAAACCAATGATCACCGAAGCCATGTAGATGGAACCAGGAAATGGGAAGGCAATAAGAATGTGACCAGTACAAGAAAACAGAAGGACGATAGCCATTACCAGAGTTCTAGGAAATTTCCACTTTGTAAGCAGGATTTCAGAGGTCAAACCGATACAAACTCTTCCGAAATAGTTCCAAATACTCATAAGCGATATGAATGTGCTTATTGTAAGTGTTGGGTAGCCAAGAGATTCACCAATTTGACCCAAATTGTCTATCGCTGTGAGACTGGTGCCGAGTCCACAGAATCCCCCAATAACGAGTAATAACATGTCAATGCTCAGTATTGCCTGCAAGATGGTATAGTCTTCTCCCCTCTCAGGGGGTTTGAAAACATCTGTAAAACAAGAAATTTTTGGTTTCTGGTTCTCTTCTTCCATTGATGGTGTCATGTTTAACGGCTGAGGAATTGGTTTCACAAGAGATGGAGTTTCTACAATAATCATCTCCGGTGGTGTAAGGTCTTTCTTCATTAGATTCCAGAGTACAAGCTCTTCTTTAATTGATATAGACAAAGGAGTTAAGAGTAAGATGCACACAATAGTTGCAGTTACAACATAGCCGGAGTGGGAAAAGGTCTTTTGTTTCTGAGTTATGGTTATAGCCATTATGAATAGAGCTAACACAACAGATATCCAGAGATACTTGTATATAACTCTCTTTTCGACCTTTGACTGTCGATTGACTTTAATCAAACGAATTGCATAGGAAAAGAAGATAGATATAACAGCAGGTAGCCAAGCAATGAAGAGGATTAGAGATTTAGAATCGTTACCATAGATGGCAAGGTAAAGTTGGGTCATGACAGCTCCGCTAAGGCCAGTGAACCCCTTTAGCAGTCCTATCAGGGTTCCTCGGTTGTCTGGAAAGTTCTTTACAGAGGTGACGGTAACACTTGTGAGGGTAAAGTTTTGAGAATTAGCACCGACACAGATATAGAGGCACATCTGCCAAATGTGGGGCTTGGAAATACGGCCACTTATACTAATCCACACCATGAAGTATCCAACAAAGTTCAAGGACGCACCAACAAGCAGAACAAACCAATTTGGGGTCACTTCAGCAATAAGACCAGAGAAAATCCCTATAGTACTTCCAAGGTCTTTGAAGAAACCAAGCGTGTTGAGAGTTTTCTGGTCATACCCGAGAGTTCTTTTTATTTCTTTGGAGTAAATTCCGAAAATATAAGCTCCACCAGTACTACCCATGAGGAGGAGAGCAGCAAAAAGCATGAACCATCTGCCTCGAAGAACTTGAACTGTGAAACGGACAATGTTCGCCGAGACACTACCTGAATCCCCCATAATTCTTTTTCGTCTGAAGCAACAAAGACTACATATAGTGGAGTAAAATGAATATGGACACACACACATATATATTGATTTGTCTAATACTCAACTTGAGACTCTTTTTTTGGGTTTATTCTGTCACATAGTGGACGAGTTCTTTATTATATATAACACCATCAGATACCAAGATGTGATGTATTATGCTTTCTCTGGCAAGTGGTTACAACTATAGCTAATGAACTCGCGATCAGTTTATTCCTACCTACACTGTGTTTCGACTTAAAAGTTCTTTGCCGTCGTTATTGATTGGTTTAAGTGCCAGTTTGTAATTGTTACAATCCATGAATTTGGAGTAGAGAACCATTTACTTTGCTTAGAAGTTGGTTGACGTTTGACTTTTCATTATATCGAACTTAGACGTTCAAGATACTGTATAGTATACCAAAATGTATATGGTACTAGGTGCACCCTGTTTCAGTTCTTGAACTAGTCGAGAAGTGGAATAGGTAACATTTCCAAGGATTTAGTAAAGTTCTACGTAAAAACATACTCCGGGTGGTCACAACATTAGGGTGTTCTGAAATGTGTCCGAATTCATCGATTGATACTTAAGCCAAATAAAGAGGCAGAACTTGCCAGAACACCTCTCTACGGATAACCAGAAAAGATATAGAAAAATATTTTTATTACGAACTTACTCAAACCTCACTTATGCTTGCGGACTTCTTTTTCTTCTTCACTTCAATGGCAGTTTTGATACCATTGTTCTGCCGTGATTCGACGACCCCATCTTCTTGTGACTTGCGCTTCTCCTTCTTTTGCTCCATCTCAGTTGGCATAACCTGTTGGAAATTTAGGGTAAAACAGAGGATGAAAAAACACAAAAGAAATTGTTGTACTCAAAAGCTTTCAAGGCTCATACGATTTCTTTTGACAATTATTTCTACCCTCCCAATAAATTGGCGATTCACAATTATGCGAAATAATGCCTTGTGATACAATGAAAGCCCTACAACGGAAATTGAATTCAAGGTTTGTACCCCTTGATTCAATCAAGAACACATGTGAACAAAAAACTTCTGATGATGCTTTAGAAAAAGGAGAGAAAACAGAGAAGGTTTTTTCGATGTTATTTCAACGAGTTATGGGAGATGCCATTTATAGGGATTTTCGCATCTGTTGGGAATCCATCTTTTCACTCGAGTCTCTTCATCATCAAACATCAATGGTGTCTGTTGGATTTGAATATTCTGGACAATTTGTAACGGTCGAAACAGGTCGACCACATCCTGAGGGGCTACGCCCCCAGGACCCCCCTTGGATAGCGTTGTTGAAAATATTCCAACATAACCTCCTCTGAAGCATTCGGATTGATGGCTTTATTGGCTGCTAATTTGTCCTCCTCCA
The DNA here is from genome assembly GCA_023531295.1 of Papaver armeniacum. NCBI lineage: Eukaryota > Viridiplantae > Streptophyta > Magnoliopsida > Ranunculales > Papaveraceae > Papaver > Papaver armeniacum. Next base: position 2,404 of record JAJJWW010008705.1, on the reverse strand, counting down.
TAGGCTCTACATCACCTTCGGACATCTTTTTGTCGCTGCATTTCTTTGCTAAAGCTCCATCTTTAATACCCATATCAAATGCAAATTCATTAATGCTAAATTAAACAGGAGTGATCATAGGTAACATGAGAAATCAATTGTGTACCCGTTCTTTTTCCTGGCGCCTCTGATGTTTGATTCTGATCATCCTCATCATCAGTACTAAAATAGTTCCAATGATCATCCTCACCACAATACATTCTAGCTGCGCCCATAAACAAAATCAATAAACAAATGTGTCTTTTATTATTAATAATAAAACTCATAGCTAAAGTACCAAAAACACTTGTGGGTTCACAACAACAAGAGATCCAAAATTTGATGAAAAATATTACAGAGAAAATCAGTTTGAGTTTAGAAGATATTTTGTTGAAAATCTTCAGATATGATGTATTTGATCATTACAAATTTTTAATCAGTATCGGATGGAACGATTTTTTTAGAGAAACAAACTTAGGGGAAAAATATATGTTGTTAGGGTTAAGCAGAGTTTCATAATAAAATCTACTTACGGTTTTTGCGAAGTTCTTCATATTCATCCCTTCCCATCACGCGCTTATTGATGATTTCATTATCTTCATCATCACTTTCCACTGACCCCCAGTCCATATCATCCAGATCTAAAATGAAACTCATGCTGTAACGCCAAAGAGAAACGAAACTTGTCTTCTTCTATTTTTTAATCCATAAACCGCAAATTCATTGATGTGTAGAAAATCTGCGTCACTAATGGGGAATACTTTTGGGCTCAATGCCATGCTTGTGTGGGAGTACTTGTGCCGAATACTTTCGGGTCCTCCGGCCACAAATACTTTCGGAAGTAGTTTATTCTTGGCCGAGGAACTTTTGCAAAGGCTTATAGCATCGTGAGGAGTCATTATTTCATTCTTTATGTAGACCCGTCCAACAAGTTAGTAGTCCACCACGACACTTGGTGAGGAACCATTTTTGAGTGGTTGACAAATCTTGGCGTTGTGATTTGAGAGGACGTCGGTTGGCTGTTTGATTATAAGTGATGATGAGAGGCCAAGGAAGAGCAAATCCTGGTCTGATAAGGTGTTTTTTTTTTTTTCATTCTTTCAATCTTGACGTCCCAAGCGGTCAAAAGCAGCCTCCCCAGCTATAGAAATTAGATAAAAAAATCGGTCCGTTGTTATCTTTAGCTAGAAATAACTCTGTGTCTCTGTCCGAGTAACCCCCCTTCAATCGTGTCAAAACAAAACCAAAAAAAATAAAAATAAATTGCATCCCTGAAGGTTGCCAACTACGTAGCGTCCATTTGAGGGACATCTCCGCATCAGACATCTTAGGGACGTCATATGCATATGCCAGACCCAATTTTAGTGCAAAAGTGTACTAATAATGTCCGAGTTTTTGTTATAGTTACGGCATGTAGAAGATGCAGCTGGAGAAGTAACAATGGCCATGGTGCTCTGATATATGTTACAGGCTTGGTTTTCTTCTTCACTTAAATGGCAGTTTTGATACTATCATTCTGCTCTGATTCGACCCCATCCTCTTGTGACTTGCGCTTCACCTTCTTCTTCATATTAGTTGGCATACCCTCTTCTGAAGCATATGGCTTTATAGGCTGCTAATTTGTCCTCCTCCATAGGCCTTACATCACCTTCGGACATCTTTATCTCGTTGCTTTCCTCCTCCGCAGCTATCTATAGACTGAGGAGTGTAAATCAATTAAAGATTGCCAACATATGAATAGGCCTTAACCCCAAGAGCAACTTCACTCGGAGTCTGTTGAGAGTCTCCCAAATGTTAATATGACTCCAACTACTACTTACGAATAAAAAAACGTTTACATTGGTAGCATGAGAAATCAATTGTGTACCTGTTCTTTTCCCTGACGCCTCTGATGTTTGTTCCGGATCACCTTCATCATCAGTAATAAAGAAGTTGAACTCATCGTCAAATTCAAAAGCATGACCATACAAATCCGCTGCGTCCATAAAGAAAATTAAAGTTTGTCTTTTATTATTACCAAACTCGTAGCTAAAGTACCAAAACCCGATTTCATATGTATCATACTCAATTAACAGAAATTATGTTGAAAATCTTGGGATATGATATATTTGATCATTACAATTTTGAACCAGTATCGCATGCGTAGAAATGACAGAAAATATGATTGATTCCCAATAATTTGACCGAAAATGAAACAAATACAAATAGTTGACCAAAACTATGTGTGTATTTCCATAATGGCTAGGATACCCTTATACGGTGGGTGCTCTGACACGAGTGTTTGTTAGAAACCACTAATTAGTAATTAGAAATCAATACCTAATGTATTATAATACACCACCTTTCTCCGATTTCACCATAATTTGAAAAAACATTTCTCTTTCTC